>JAKCPI010009114.1:0-17345 GCA_023213315.1 Euborellia annulipes
AATATATAAACAATCAATTTTGTTAAAATTGCAACCTACTATTATTTATTTTAATATTTTTAGGTGGTCTCATATTTTTGCCCCTGTATAAGTTGTAGGTATTTTAAATAGCTTTAATTTAAAAAAAAAATTTGAGGTCGATAGCTTCAAAATTGTGGCTGCTGGAAACTCCCAAAATTAGCACCCCGAGACGCGCACCTTAAATTCTTCCCAGTTAAGAGGCAAATAAAGGGCTTTGATCTAAATTTGAGTCGAGCGTCGCTTCAGGTATATAGCAGCTGGGGCGTAGCCAAAGAGGGTAGTCCCCCCTTCACCCAGGTTGGGAAAATAAGTTTAAATTAATTACCTCTCCTCAAATGACATCCCAAAAGAGTATTCAACTTTGTGTGGTTGACAAATAAAGTGTTTACCTGCCCCTCCCAAGCCCTTATTTATAATTCAGGAGGAGAGGGGGGTGATGATGCTAACCATATAAAAAAGTATTTAAAAGGATTTAACTTCACAAAAAAATGTATTGAATTGATTTTATGTTGGTCACATTTGTTGGGAGGAATGGAAGAAAAAGAAAAAAAAAATACTTTACAGATGGAGGACATTCAAATTAGCATATTACACACCTTTGGTTAGTTAGTAGCTTCTCTCTCTCTCTCTCTCTCTCTTTTCTCTCTCTTGTTATCAATACACAACTAAATAAGAATAATTAGACCTTCAGTAAGAAAAAAAAAAAAAAAATAGAAAATAGAACTATTTATTTTTCCATGCTGAATCATGTTCACTTCTTCCTCATTTCCTCTCTCTCGCTCTCTCTCTACATTAGGGCCCCTTTTATTTTTATTATATATAAACTCCTTCCGCTCAGGGGCCCACATCTTGTGGGTATTTAACCTAGTCCCTAATATTCCCCTATTTAGAATACCGCAATGTTGTAGGCCTATATGGAGACGTGCTAGCAACATCATCTATTAGGATCCAGAGGGACCTAAATTGTTGCATAAGATTTATTTTTAGCCTAAAAAGAGACGACCATATTACTGAGAATTTGGATTGATTAAAGCCAAAGAGAATGAGAGACGTATGCTGGGATGACACCCGCCCGCTTATTTTCAGAGACTCGGTCTCTTGACTAAATGATTCCCTCGTATAGGACAAATCCTTTTGGATTCGATATACTTTGGCGGCTCCGAGTGTTTGATCCGGGACTAAGATCATTTCTACTTGCTGTTAGCTCACTTTTGGAATTTTCTTGTTATTTTTTACTCTCATCTCTCTCTATCTCTCTCTTTTCCTCTCCTTATTATAATGTTATTTAAATAACAATTTATCGCCTGCTGAGAATCCTAGTGGCAAAAGTTGGATAATTCAATTTTTGAGTTAAGCCTAGCAAACGTTGTTAAAACGTCTTCTCTTTTGAGTGCCAAAGTGGCGAAAATATATGTCGTTTCTTTCCTATTGATTCAGGCCTATTCATTTGTTGCCCGGCTATTTAAATGTAAGCCTATATGTTTATAAAACTTTAAAACGCCTTTTCTCCAATTGTTCAATTTCGGACTTTCGCCACTCAACATTCTCATCAGGCGATATTACGACGTATTAATGTAAGATTTTCTGAGGGCTACCGGGTCAAAAAAGTTCTGGCCTATAATAAATAAATAATTCAAATAATTCTCTGTTGAAAACATAAAATAATCAGGAAGGTTAGGTGCTAGAGCAGCAAATAATCAAAAAGCAAAAGGAGACGTTTCTGTGAAATTTTATTTGTCCATCTTCAGATAAGTGGGTTATGATCGAAATTTTAACGGGAATGGACATACAAACGATAGATAGATTTTAACCTTCCACTAATATATTTATTTTCCTCACCTTATAGGTGATAACCGAACCTCAGCAATGATGATCCGTCATGGAGAACGGCAGTGCCTTGGTGTGCCTTATAAGTGAATAATTTCGTTCTGGATCGTATTCGTCAAATAAATAAAAGAAAACATAATTTGAAGAGTGCCAGAGAAGTTCAAACACTGGATCAAGGATACCGTAGTTCAGACCAACTCCTTGTGGGTATAAATTTGCGATTTATTGAGGTGAGCTGCCTCAAATGGGTCTGGGAAATAAAGACCCCCAGGTATGTTGAAGTTAAATTATATTTTCTTTAGGACGGCAATACCAAATTTTAAACAAGTATTTATTATAAAAAAATTAAAAAAAAATTTTCGATTTTGTTTATTATTTGACACTATGCCACCATACAAATCAAAATCTTTTGTTTTTATCTCAATTTTTATATTTTTTTTGTTATTTTAACATCAAAATAATAATAATACGTAAATATTAAATGAACAAAATGAAATTGTTATAATGGCGTATTAATGTGTATATTAGATCAATTTTGTTTTTGACCGGTACTGTTCGGAAATAACAGTAACTCGTTGACGAATATAAATAATAATGGCAGCAACAATATTTAAATTCAATTCACCCATTTATATGTATAGAAGAAAGAAAGAAAGAAAAAGAAGATGATGGTTTGCCTCAGCATTACTGATATGTTATTATTGTCTACAAGTCAACGACCTTTTAATATACAACCAACGGATACTTGAGGGGACAAAAGAACCGAAAAGAGCCAATGAATATTAAATAAATCAACCAATAACAACAGAAATGTTGTTGTATATAGTGGAACGTTGCTTCCCGAGTTTAATTCGTTCCTGAATCAAACTCGTAAAGCGAAACACTCGTTATTCGAAACAATTTTACTCATATAAATTAATGTAAAATACGTCAATGCTTTCCATGTCGAAAAAATACTCTTTTCTTGCGGCTTTTTTTCGGGGACATTTTTGCAAGGGTTTAATAAACTTTTAACACAAAAAATTACAAATCTATTTCCTGATTATATTCCTAATAATTAATTCAATTAGGAAAAAAGTGTGAGTGTTTAACAAAAAAAAAAATTCAATTAATTTTTACTTTCTCTTACCTATGTATATATGTAATATATATATAGAGAGAAAGTATTGGATTTATGTCAAAAATTCGATGTCGAGATTTTGATGGATCTTCACGTTTTGAGGTCCCCTGAATCCAAAAAAGTGGTTTTCGCGACATGGTCTGTCTGTGGGTGGGTGTGTGGGTGTGTGGATGTGTGGGTGTGTGGGTGTCTGTGAACAAAATATCTCAAGAACGAAAAGAGCTAGGAAGTTGAAATTTTATATTTAAGTTAGGCACCCCCCATGGGACGTGACACGAAGCTTTTGAACAAAATCGACCAAAGAGTACTAGTACTTTACTGATTCACTTTTTCAGTTTTTTTCGATTTTCTCAAAATTTGCTCCAACGATTTTTTTTTTAAATTCAAAAATCAATTATTTTTTAGATCTTCAATAAAATGTATATTCTCATTTTGTGATTGAAATCTTCTGTAGACCACTTTACTCTTGTACTCCATAGAAAAGATAGGAGAAATGGTCGCCATGGTAACAAAATATAAATATTTTCCCATACTTATAAATTTTACATCTTGAATTCAATTGTACCCTACTGTCGGAAACTAAATACATGTCGACACAAAAAATCTGGTGTGACAAGCACAGTACACAACTTTCGATTACCGAAGGTAAGAGAAAGTTGTGTGCTGTGCGCCAGTCACACCAGATTTTTTATAATTATACATTTTTAATGGGTTTCCGGGGTGGGGGGGGTTAGGCTATCATTATATCAAATTAGTGCTAGGGAACCCCCTTACCAGGGGTTCACAAATCTCTCATAGGAAACATTGGAAAACAGGTTCTAACTCGCTTTGCGAAAAATATATTATTAATCAAATCTTTAAAATGAAAAATAAAAACTCTTCCTCCCCTTAAAATTCGACATTTCAAAAAGTTTTTGCAGTCTCCCCCCCCCCCCCCCCCCTGAGTTAATTTTTTTTTTATTTTTTACTCGATTTAAATAAAATTTAAAATCTCTAAAGGTAGCATTCCGATCTCGGCAGTGACTGCCCGGCAGCCACTGCCCGGCAGCGACTGCCCGGCAGCGACTGCTGTGCGGCGCTGCCAGAAGCATTCGGATAGCTGCGACCGCTGCCCGGCAGTAACCAAATAGCCTTTATAATTCTTCTCTAAATCATTATTAAAATAATGTTTTTAATATTATCTTCATAGTTATCATATTTAAGAGACCAGATGAGGTTGATTATATGTATGTATTTGTTATTTCCTTAATATATGCTATAATTTATATAAATAGTTTTTTTTAAAGTAAATTTTAATAATATTATTATCAATAAATGAAGAATTATAATACAAATATTTGAAAAGAATCGGATTTCATTAAAAAAAAAAATTAACTAAATGTTCGTGGCTTTTCTTTGGATCGCGGCAGGTTCGTCAAAATAAATAATTTCAATGAAAATTGGACGAGCAACAAACACGAGCCGCGAACTGCTCGCGAGCGGAGCAGAGCGCAGATGTGTACGTACCTTTAATATATAACTATGTCAAATTTAAATGAACGAAAGAGAGAACTCGTGAAGAGACTGATTGAAGACGAAGAAGAGGAAGACGAAATAATGTTGCTATTACTTTCATCAAAGAGGAATGAAATTGATTCATTATTGATTCATATGCTCCCATATATTTTCCCGAACAACAATATCCTTATAGAATTTTAGTTAAGAATCGTACAGGGCTGGATTTTTAGAAATTAAATCAACCAAAAACTCATCATTTTCTTCAGTAAATGTCGCAATCTTGGCAATTTGAAGCGAGCAGCGCTGCCGGGACTGCTCTCGGAGCGGCTGGGCAGCGCTGCTGGAATCGGGCAGCCACTGCGCCCCCCGGCGGCGCTGCTGGGTCGCTTGAGTCGGAAACTAATTCATAGAAATCCATTTGAGCGGTGCGACGCGGCCCAGCAGTCGCTGCCGGGCAGTCGCTGCTGGGCAGCCGCTGCCGAGATCGGAATGCTACCTTAAGGTGTAATAATTGAAAAATGGTATTCCAGACCTCAGAAAGTTCTATCTTGCCCCCCCCCCCCCCCCGTGTATGTACTCGTTATGCGAAAAGACCCTCGTTAAGCGAGGCATTTTTTTTTACAATTTATTTTGCTCGTTATGCGAATTACTCGTTATGAGAGGTGCTCGTTAAGCGAGGTTCTACTTTATTATGAAATAAATAAATGGTTATATTTAAAAAACAATTGGTTAATCTTTACTATAAAGTTCGCTCCCACCAGAGAGCGCTGGCTTACATCTGACTAGTTCTTTTTTTGAAATTAGCTCTTCGTTCATGATTCTTTCGTTCTTTTCTTTAAGATGCATGTTTTTTTTTTTTTTTTAATATTCTTGATGAACATTTTTTGGCGTGATCCTATAATACGATAAGTAAATTTTTATTAATATTGGGAAGTTTTTCAGGGAGAATTCACCCTCCCTTCCCTTTATTAGCCTAAAAGAGGTGTCGGTAAGCCAATTTGATCGAGATATATGCCAAAATAAGGAAAATTTTGAAGAAATACGAGGACCCCATTAACCGTTAAAAATATATATTTTTACTTACTTTTTTGGGTTTATTTAGGCATGCTATTTGTTTTGTCACTAAGGCCGAGAATTCCCTAGTTTTTTTAAATTTTCTTTAATCGAAGGAAACCGAACTGCAACCGAAGGACCGAAACAATTAGGCCGTGTCCCCTGAAGTTGTTTTGTCACTAGTGTCGACTTCGGTTCGGTTTCGGATCGGTTCGGCTCGTCTCAGTTCGGTTCGAAACCATCCAGTTAGAAGCTATTCGGTAGCCTTTAAAAATAAATTTTCGGGCCCGAAGGGTCCAAAATTTATTTTTAAGGGCTACCGAATAGCTTCTAACTGGATGGTTTTGAACCGAACTGAGCCGAGCCGAACCAAACCGAACCGAACCGAAGCCGAGAATTCCCTAGTTGTTTTGAATTTTTTTCTAAAAATAAAATAACCGAACTTAAAACCGAAGGTCTCGAGCCGCCTCCGGCGGCTCTCGGACAAGGGATCCCTGCAAGTTCTTTAAAATATTCTGGATGAATATTTTTTAATCTAAAACAGAACCGACCTTAATTAACCGAAGGTCTCGAGCCGCCTCCGGCGGCTCTCGGACAACGGACCCCTACAAGTTTTTTAAAATATTATTGCTACCAAATCACTTTATTATCTAAAGGAAAACCTAACTGCACCGGACCGAAACAATTAATTCAGGACCCCTGCAAGTTGTTTAAAAAAAAAGTAGATCCTTACCTTAAGACTGACTCTCCTCGGCGTGATCCTTCTCTGATGGCGGGTATACTTGCCTCACGCTCTCCAGAAAATCCCTCATAATGTCCTGACTCCCAGCATGATACCTAAACCACATATATTCGGCAAGAATTTCTCAAAGAGAGCTTGGCGACCACAGACACAACACAACACAACAAATGATAAACAATTTTTTTTTCTGTTTCATTTGAAATATTTTTTGTCATAACTACGTATATTTCGATGCCATGAAACGGAATAAAGATTTCTTTATATCTTTCGTCATCATCTTTTGAGCTTGAGGGTTTTTTTCTTCTTCGCATGTCTTCATTTTATTATTGCTTAATATCAATGTCTTGTTATTTCCCACCCCGTCGTGAGGTTGAACATTAAAAAAAAATTCATTCTTCTTGGTTGTTAAAAAAATGGAAATTGAAAAAATTAAATAATTTCTTGTCAAGTTTAAGCCAATTTTAGCCAATAGGGGTTAAAATCTTACTACTGATATCTTGTTCATGTTCTTTATTCCATGTTTCTATATACATTAAATAATACAATTTTTTACAAGATTCTTCTTTTTGTAAATCTTATAACTATAATATATTTTAAACATAAAATTAGTTAAAATCATTATATATAATGAAAATTAATTAATTAATAACTTCTTGAGGCTCTTGATGTCACTCTATATAGTTGAATTGCGAAATAGCAATGAGTATCCATAGAAATGTTGGAAATCGTTGGAGCCCCATGGATACGTGAAATAATATCATTGAGGACATCTTTTGATAGTGATTTTTTTGATTCTAAAATTAACTGAATAAACTGCACATAGTCGCAAAGAGCTTTTAATTTTTCAAATTTTAATGTATTATTTACGATGTTAACTTTAAAATCAGGATTCATTTTCCAGAGTGTTTTATTATCCACTAAATCCACAATATAGAAAATGGAATGGATATTCCTATTAATGTTCCATTCTTGGTCTTTTAAAATACCAAAAATGTTTATGTATTGGCTAATTTAAAGAGACTCCAAGTAGAACTAATGTTCTCGCGAGTAATTTCCAAATTGATAATAGAATTTTCTACTACTCGATCCAACGCATTTGATTTTTTCCTAATAAAACTTTGACTGATGTTCGCCCCTTTGCAGAGGGAAGCCAAAGCATGAAACAGGATTAGCTCTTGATCATTCCGAATGCTAACTCCAGAATATTTGAGAAGATCAGAAAGATCAGTTAATGATTTCACTACATTAGTTATTCGGAATTGATCCCTATCAGCCGTTCCCGGATCATTCTTTATTGCATTCAATTCGTTAATGATCGTATTCATGTCAGCATTCGCATCAACACTGTTATCTATAGTTGGTAACTTAATTATACATAAAAGTTTCTTTAGTGTTTTGAAAAGCTCTGATCCTGCAGGGACTTTTACTTTGTTCGTTTTCAAAATATCTGAGAAATAATCCCGAACAAGATGATCGCTGTAAAAGTATGGTCATCATTGCTAGTAATTAAAGCTGAATAAGCTGAGACTATTACACGAAAAGTAGGGTCTGTTTGAAATTCTTGAGTAAAGAACCATCTTTGATTATGTTAATCTCTAAAAGTTTGCGGAAGCTATTATTCTTGATGTAATATAATATTTTAATTTATTTATATTATCGAGGATATATCTTGTCAGGTTTTGTTCATCTGCTTTTTTAATACAAATTGTAATGAGTATCCATAGAAATGGGAAAAATTAAATAATTTCTTGTCAAGTTTAAGGCAATTTCAGCCAATAGGCGTTAAAATCTTACTACTGATGTTTTCCTCTACTGATTCCTTCTTCCATGTTTCTATGTAGATTAAATTAAACAATTTTTTATAGCTTTCAGGTATTTGCAAATCATCTTTTTTCTTATATTTTAAAATCTTATAACTAATGTAAAACTTAAATATAAAATTAGATAAAAACATAAACATTATATATAATAAAAAGTAAAAATTAATTAATCAAATCCTTGAGCTCTTCCGTTTTAGAATAATTGCAAAATCGCAATGAGTATCCATAGAAATGTTGGAAATTGTTGGAGCCCCTTGGATACATTTCTGTCTGTTAGGGTAGTTAGTTACCCATCGGAGCA
This sequence comes from Euborellia annulipes, assembly GCA_023213315.1. NCBI lineage: Eukaryota > Metazoa > Arthropoda > Insecta > Dermaptera > Anisolabididae > Euborellia > Euborellia annulipes. The sequence goes on from JAKCPI010009114.1 coordinate 8,382, forward strand.
CCATCGATACTCCCAGGCACGCGGCGATGCGTCTTCATAGTGGTTCAGTTCACCATTGATGTTCGTATTAATGTTCCATTCTTGTTCTTCAAAAATACTAAAAATATTTATGTATTGGTTCTTTGATTATGTTAATCTCTAAAAGTTTGCGGAAGCTATTATTCTTAATGTAATATAATATTTTAATTTATTTTTATTATCGAGGAGATATCTTGTAATGAGTATCCATAGAAATTGAAAAAATTAAATAATTTCTTGTCAAGTTTAAGGCAATTTCAGCCAATAGGAGTTAAAATCTTACTACTGATGTCTTCTTCTGGTTTCCAGGTTTCTAAATAAATTAAATTATATAATTTTTTGTAGCTTTCTTTTTTTTGTAAATCATTTTTTTTCTTATATCCTAAAATCTTAAAAGTATGATAAAACTTAAAAATATAATTATAAAAAAACATTATAAATAATAAAAATTAATTTTTGCGATTTCAGAAAACTCGAGGCTCTTTTCAAGTAAAATTGCAAAATAGCAATGAGTATCCATAGAAATGTTGGAAATTGTTACAGCCTCTTGGATACGTTTCTGACTGTTAGGGTAGATAGTTACACATCGAAATGTTCATAGTAGTTCAGTTCACCATTGATGTTCGTATTAATGTTCCATTCTTGTTCTTTAAAATACCAAAAATGTTTATGTATTGGTTCTTTGATTGTGTTAATATCCAATAGTTTGCGGAATGTATTGGAAGCTATTATTCTTGATGTAATATAATATTTTAATTTATTTTTTTTTATATTATCGAGGATATATCTTGTCAGGTTTTGTTCATCTGCTTTTTTATTACAAATTGTAATGGGTATCCATAGAAATGGGAAAAATTAAATAATTTCTTGTCAAGTTGATCCAATTTCTTCCAATAGGAGTTAAAATCTACTACTGATATCGTCTTCAAAACTCTCAATATCAAATTAATTTGTACATTTTTCTGTTTTTACATGGTTTTTCAAATTTTTTACATTTTTACTTTCAAATCCAAAGAACAAACTATAAATTTGAAATTTTGTGCAATAGGCAATAATTACTACCTAAAACGCAATCATTATGGTTGATTTTTCTGTTGAAATCCCTTATTTTTGTTTCATTATCTACAAGCTTTAAAAGAATTCAACTTTAACGTTTCTTTAATCGCATTAAATAAATTGAAAGTTTTTACTCACCCAAATGTAAATCTGAATTAATCTTTCTTTGGAAGAAATTATAGTATAAAAATAAAAGATAATACTTCTTGTATTCAATTACAGTATAAAATTGCAATGAGTATCCATAGAAATGCTAGAAATTGTTGGAGCCCTTTGGTTACGTTTCTGTCTGTTAGTTGCAAATAAAAAAGAAAAAAAAAAAACTCAAATTTTAAATTCGAATTCAATTGAATTTTTTTTTAAAGCATTAAAAAATAAGTTATTAGAAAGTAACTTAAGTGATGTGTTTAGGTTCATATGGAGATGAATGAAATGTTTCATAATAAGATTTTTGAGTGTGGTTAAATCTAAAAAAAAAGGAAATTGAAAAACTTAAATAATTTCTTGTCAAGTTTAAGGCAATTTCCGCCAATAGGAGTTAAAATCTTACTACTGATGTCTTCTTCCTGTATCTTTCATTCCAGGTTTCTAAATAAATTAATTTGTACAATTTTTTGGCCTTGTATCTGTAAATCATTTTTTTTATTAAACATTAATATCCTATATGTAAGGTAAAATTTAAACGTAAAATTATATAAAAACATTATAAAAGAGAATCTATAACTTCTTGAGGCTCTTATCAGTATAAATTGCAAAATCGCAATGAGTATCCATAGAAATGTTGGAAATTGTTGGAGCCCCTTGGATACGTTTCTGTCTGTTAGGGTAGCTAGTTACACATGGGAGCACCATCCTTTCCATGGTTTTGAATGTTCGATATTTCAGTTATTTGCAAGCTATGTTTTTACATTAATATTCAACATACTAGGTATATTAAATAGTTGGTCATGCGATCGCTTGTATCCTTTTTTTTTTGTGAATATCGAATGTTGATTTCATATTAAATAAGATGCAAAGATTTTTTTTTTAATTTGTAGACAATATAGAAAATCAGGAGAAGAGAAGGATTGAGTGTTTTTGAAAGACTCTTAGAAATTTTCTTTTTTTTATAATTTGTGACTTTGTAAGAATTTTAGAACGAAAATACAATAATTAGGTCTCTTCTATAATCTACTTATCAAATATTCAATAAGCAAAGGAGAAAAGAAAAACTCATCAACACTAACTACTCTCTCTAATCCCCCCAATTAATTCTCGACTAATTAACAAAATCTAACAAACAATGCTTTATTATGTTGAAATTGTATACGTTGCTTCTCTTGTTTATAATAATCATAGGGGGCAGTGGACTATAATCCCAAATATTGACAGACAAACCGTTCCACAAATCAATTCCAGATCCTACAAACGAATGCAAACCTACATTCTTCAAGAATCTTGGCTTCTGAATTTTCCTCCTATGATCAACCCTACTAAATCTATCAAATTTTCCAAAAACAAATCTAGCAGCCCTTCTCTGAACCATTTCTATCTTCCCCTCTAACTGCTGCGAATGTTTGTCCCACACCATTGAACAATACTCTAAATTAGTTCTCAACTAAGTTAAATAAACTTTGGACTTGAATTCTCTAGACGTACCTCTCAAAACTCTCCCAAACATCCCTAATTTCCTATCTGCCTTATTCACTATAAAATTTATATGGGTATCCCACTTTAAATTCGCCTGAATGTGAACTCCCAAATATTTATAAAATTTAGATTCATTGATAATATTTCCATTGACAAAATAATTTTCAGAAGAAATCAAACTTCTACAACCAAACTTAACTAAACTTGACTTAGAGTGGTTGAGTTCCATCGAATTAGAACTACACCACTCTCCAATTTGGTTCAAATCATTCTGTAAAATGGCCCTATCACTATCCCCATCCACTATTCTATATACGACACAATCATCTGCGAAAAGCCTAATTGATGATTGCACTAAAGAAGGCAAATCATTGACATATATAAGAAAAACCCCAGACGTGACATTTACACTATCTGACAGACCGTTACCTACTTTTACTATTTGTCTTATATCATTAAGAAAACACTTAATAAACCTAACCAATTTAACAGACAAACCCAGTGCGGACAATTTTTTTAAAATAATTTTATGACTGACTTTATAGAAAGCTTTTGCAAAGTCCAAAAAAACCGCATCTATCCTCTGATTTTTACTTTCTCTTACCTATGTATATATGTAATATATATATAGAGAGAAAGTATTGGATTCATGTCAAAAATTCGATGTCGAGATTTTGATGGATCTTCACGTTTTGAGGTCCCCTGAATCCAAAAAAGTGGTTTTCGCGACATGGTCTGTCTGTGTGTGGGTGGGTGGGTGTGTGGGTGTGTGGGGTGTGTGTGTGTGTGTGTGTGTGTGTGTGTTCAATTTTAAGCATGAAGGAATTGAGCTATGAGGTTGAAATTTTATATTTAAGTTAAACACCCCCCGGGACCGGAAAAATAAGCTTTTAATCAAAATCGGCCAAAGAGTACTAGTACTTTACTGATGTACTTTTTCAGTTTTTTTCGATTTTCTCAAAAATCGCTCCAACGATTTTTTTTAAAATTCAAAAATCAATTATTTTTTAGATGCTCTTTAAAATGTATATTCTCATTTTGCGATTGAAATCTTCTGAAGACCACTTTACTCTTGTATTTCATAGGGAAGGATAGGAGAAATGGTTGCCATGGTAACAAAATATAAATATTTTCCCATACTTATAAATTTTACATCTTGAATTCAATTGTACCCTACTGTCGGAAACTAAATACATGTCGACACAAAAATCTGGTGTGACAAGCACAGTGCACAACTTTCGATTACCGAAGGTAAGAGAAAGTTGTGTGCTGTGCGCCAGTCACACCAGATTTTTATCCAAAGCATCTTGCAAATCCTGAACAAAAGAAACTAACTGAGACCCACAAGAATAACCGGTCCTAAACCCATGTTGCCTATGATAGAACCATCTTCGCCCCTCTAAATAAGAACGGACACGCGAGTAAGCTTATATTATTCTCTCTAAAATTTTGCGCACCGCACTAGTCAAACTTACTGGCCTATAATTACTAGCTAAGCTCTTAACACCCCCCTTATAAACAGGGTTCTTTCACACAATGATTTTCAACAGCACTTAACAATTATATATAATTAAATATTTATTAATTCATATATCCGAAAAAATAAGGGTGTGCCGCCGGGAGTCGAACCACGGTGCTGTGGTCTAGTGGTTAGGGCACTCTGAGTACCAATCGGAGGATCCGTGGTTCGACTCCCGGCGGCACACCCTTATTTTTTCGGATATATGAATTAATAAATATTTAATTGTATAAATTTCGCGGCTCATATACGCGATATATATAATATCTTAAATATTATATATAATTTCTTATTTATTAATTATATATAAATAATAATTATCTACAATCATTTGAGGATTCTCTCACTAAAATATCACCCAGAACTAAAAATACCTGAGTTTTGGATTGAGCAGCATTAAGCTGCTGAGAATTTTTTTAGAGATAACAATATTATTTCGTTCACAGTTTCTTTAAGTTGATTTTCAAAATTATTAGGCTCTTCTTTTTTTTATTATATTTATATAATTGTTTGCTCTAAAGAAGCTTTACAAGCAATTTCCGCGAAACTACAATATTATGAGCTTTTATTAATTTTGCTTTTTTAAGTTGTGTTAGGCTATATTTTGTAAAATAATTGAGCGTTGTGTGAGAATTGGTTCTAATAAATCAAACGATTTCTGTGATTTTGTGAGACACCATGCCTCTATTCTTGATTTTATTTTTTCCCCATTTTTGTTAATCTTCTAGTTCTTCTAGAGATTGCAATCTCGATATCGCTTGGTTCACTACAAGTGTATCTTGCAAATCTTCTGTAATAAGTGTATGTGTTGTGTGTTTTGAAGACCTGAAATCCAAGGTGATAACCCTTAACGGAACAACTGGCGCAGTCGGTTATTTGATAAAAATCCTACGTTTGAAAAAATGGAGGAAGTGGAATCTTTGAGACAACTAGTTAAAGAACAGGCAACAGTTACTTGAACAAATTGCACGTCTTATCATTCAAAGCCAATCATTATCTCTTACAAAGGTGACAGATTTCAATTTACTCGCGGAACGGATAGGAATATTTAATTATGGCCCAATGAATGGATCCACAGAGTGGTATCATCGTCACTACCTTACTTTTGCAATTAGCGCGAAATATTTCGAGGAAAAGTTGAAAGTTGAATTGCTCTTAAATGCTTTAAGGGTCATTGGACGGTTGTCACCGGTGAAACAGGAATTATTGACTTGTGTGAATTTAGTTACTCATTTGAAGAAACAATTTTCTGATAATAAAATGTTGTTTCATCGTCGTTACGATGCTTTAAATTTTAATAGGCCTAAAATTAATGAAATTTTTGTTCTTGGGGATTTGTTTCAGTTTGCGTGATTTAGACAAATTTAAAATTTTGTTAGCTGCTCTTTCTTGCATTGGAAAGACCGTCATTTCAGCTTTTCCAGTCTATTATTCTTAAAGAATGTTCTGAAAAAGAGAACCTTAATTTTTTGGAAGCTTTGCCATGCGCATGAGGAACGTATTAGTAATACGCAACTGAAAGATTATAGTGTTCAGTCTGTTGAAGTTAGCAATGTTAAGAATTCATCGACTTCGTCGTCTAAACGAAGCGGATGTTCTTCTTCGGAAACACAAACAGAAAAATTGTCTATTTACCAACTATACCTCCTTTTTGCAAACACAGTCATATTGCGATCGCGTGTTTCACTAAGAAAAGGAATACTGTTATTAATAATAGAGTTAACTTGGTTAGTCTTAATGGAATTAGTGAAAATGGGCTGCAAGAATTTCGTGAATATATTAATATTACTATTGATGTAAATAGTTGTCCTCTTAAAATGCAGTTAGACAATGGTGCTGATATTTCTGCCATATCTGAAACACACTTCCTTTGCAAATGATCAAATGGCTTCCCGATGTCTATTTAATTAATAAAAAGCGAAGCGTATCCAGGGCGTATGGCCTGGCACGGGGGGTGTGTTGACTCAGGGAGAGTGGTTCTGCTTCTGCTGGGTCTTCTCGGTCTTCTTTCTTGGGCCTTCTCGGGCTTCTTTCTTGAAGTTCGATTTTAAATTTTTTTTTTGGTACAAGTTGGATGTTTTTTTTTTTTTTTATTTGTTTTTTTTTTTGTAGAAGTTTTGATGTTTTTTAATTATTTTTTAATTATTTAATTAATTTTAATTTATTTATTTATTTATTTATTTTTTTTTTATATTTTAAATATTTTATTTTTTTTGAAAGTTTTTTTTTTGACGTTTTTTTTTTTTTTTAAATTTTTTTTGGAGTTTTGATATATATTTTTTTTGAAATTAAGAATTATTTTCTTTCAAAGGTTTCGGTGTGAAACCACTTTTTCTGTTTTTTTTTTTTTTGTTATTTTCTTTATTTAAATAGAATTTTGATTGGGAAAGCCTCCCTGGGAAAATTTGTGTTCAAGTGGGGGTAAAAATTTCCCAGTGAAGGTAGGGTTTTTTTGTTGGGTTAATAAGAGAGAGGTTATTTTTTAAAAATGTATTAAAAAAAAACCTTAGTAGGATGAGGTTGAGGGCCTTAGCCTCTGAGCCGAGCGCCTGGTGATGCCGGTGATGTGGTTCCGACCGTGCTGCAATTTTGTCCTGCTGCAATCACGGACCCGGACCGTCTCGGTGCGAACTGGAGTTGCAGTACCCCCGGTGTCACGTGAAATTCCCGCCCTTTGGCGCAGCTAGGACCGCTGGTACTTCGGGTTCGGCCAGTTAATTTGGTACTGGGACCCTGAGAGAGCCTCGTTATTGCCTGGTCGGTGCCAATGCCAAGCACCGTTGCTGAGAGTGTTGCCTGGTTGCTCAGGAAGCGGGCCCGACCGTTGATGTGGCCACTTCGAGAGTGTAATAAAGAATAAAAGTATAGGTCGACACAAAAAATCTGGTGTGACAAGCACAGCACACAACTTTCTCTTACCATCAGTAATCGAAAGTGCGACTAATCACACCATATTTTTAAAAATAAGTAATTCAAGAAACGGAAGGGGGCGGCAACGGCATAATATAGATTTCTTTCATATGAGGTCACTCATTATCTCAGTAATTAAAATTGGGAAATTATTTTTCTCCAGATATTATCTATTTAAGGCCTAATTAAACGATTTTCATAAAAATTCAGTTGGGATCCCTTTCAATACTTATAATACGTAAATCCCACCCAAGTCGTCCACTCAAATTGCTTTCTCATAATCAATATTTAATAGTTTGGCAGCAATTATCTTCAAAAAGAGAGCATTTGCTTTCTTTTTGTTTAGTTGGTCATCATTCAAACAAACTCACGATGCACAATTACAAGGATGAAATCTGGCAATTGCTTGCTTATAGAAAATGCGTCATAGGCATGGGCATAATGGGCGCTTGGTATCAGACTCGAACTCGTCATCGAATCGTTGACTATGCTCTATCACTTTTGCTTACTCTCATGGTTATTTCCAATTCTATTGTCGTCCTTACTTCAACGTTGGCTTATTTCACAGAGAAATTCGAAACGATACAAGATTTGGCACTTGGACTGATGCTTACGGCAACCATTTCTATGAGTTCTTTGCAAGTTTTTTTTGCATTTAAACAACGGAAATTTTATGCGGAAATTTTATATGATTTAGAAGAATATATTGGAACATGTTGTCAATTATTTGGCAAAGAGGTCAGTTGATCCATTTGCACAGAAGCCAGGAGCTCAGAAAGAAAATAGTTTTTGCTAGCGAGGCGAATAGCTGAATCAGTATGTAGTAGAAAATAAAAGGTCGAGCAGCTATGTTAATTTCTTAAATAAAGAAATTAAAATAGTTTGGGGGGGTAGAGGGGAGGGTTGCTAATATTTTGGAAAAAAAGAAACTATTTAATAAATAATCTCTAATTACTGATACAGAAATATTTTGAATATTTTATTCTAGTTTTTCGAGTATACTAGTGTAGCATCAATTAACTAAATCCAGTAGTTCATGTCTTGGACTTTCTCTCAAGATGGACAAGTTTGCGCTCTTTTTACTGTTTGTCCTGATACTGTTTTAGAAATTAGAAAAAGATCTTAAAAAGGGCAACGGTCACGTGAGGCGTGTCTACAAATTATGGTCGTTTCTTTGGGGCTTTTGTTTGCTCCAATGGGCTCTTTTTGCCTCTTTTTAAAGGAATCGTTGTTTATGTCAAGGAACAACAACTCATCCAACAATACGAAGGGGTAAATTGATTCTTTCTTATTCAAATGAAACTTCATAGCGCACAGGCAGTGCGCGTACTCAGAGAATTTTCACTTCTTTAGTGTGTATAATTTTTGTTTTAGACAAATGTAACCCTTGATATAAAACCGCATCGTTTTTATAAACTACGAATGAAAGTTCAATTCTTTACCGATATGAATGCCTCGCCAGTTTATGAAATTATTTTAATTGTGCAAATTTTACATTACTATTTCATAGTTTAGTTTTTATCTTCTATGATAATTCCTTTTTGGTCTCTTGATTACAATACGAGCTCTGATACAAAATGTAAGTGAATTTTAAGCTCATTTCTTTTAACATAAACTTTCGTCTTAATCGATGCTCTGACGGTCGAAAGTCATTCATTTTAACCAAGATGGCTTCTTTGCTTTGATATAGGGGCCTGGGGGTTCGTAAAAATCCTAATAAAGAACAAAATAATATAAATTATAAATATTAAATATTAAAACAGGTTAGTTCACTTGAGTGGAGCAAGTGCACAGTACTTGAAAACAACTGCAGAATAAGCAGCCGAAACATT
>JAKCPI010009116.1:0-14186 GCA_023213315.1 Euborellia annulipes
TCTTACCTATGTATATATGTAATATATATATAGAGAGAAAGTATTGGATTCATGTCAAAAATTCGATGTCGAGATTTTGATGGATCTTCACGTTTTGAGGTCCCCTGAATCCAAAAAAGTGGTTTTCGCGACATGGTCTGTCTGTGGGTGGGTGGGTGGGTGGGTGGGTGGGTGGGTGGGTGGGTGGGTGTGTCTGTGTTCAATTTTAAGCATGAAGGAATTGAGCTACGAGGTTGAAATTCTATATTTAACTTAAACACCCCCGGGACCGGAAAAATAAGCTTTTAATCAAAATCGGCCAAAGATTACTAGTACTTTACTGATGTACTTTTTCAGTTTTTTTTCGATTTTCTCAAAATTTGCTCCAACGATTTTTTTTAAAATTCAAAAATCAATTATTTTTTAGATGCTCTTTAAAATGTATATTCTCATTTTGCGATTGAAATCTTCTGAAGACCACTCTTTACTCTTGTATTTCATAGGAAAGATAGTAGAAATGGTTGTTATGGTAACAAAATATAAATATTTTGCCTCATATAAATTTTACATCTGAATTCAAATGTTCCGTACTGTCGGGAACGAATATACGAAACAAAATTCAGGATAGTACACAACTTTTCGATTACCGGAAGGTAAGAGAAAGTTGTGTGCTGTGCGCCATTCAGATTTTTTCAGATAATAGAGTTTTCCAACTTGGATATCCCATCTTTATTTTTAATTTAGCTTTGAACAAATCGAATCGTATTGTTCACAAAATAAGATTGTATTCAATTGTTATTACTACAATCAATCAAATATAATAACGGCATTAGAAAAAATTATTAGAAAAAGAAATCCTGAATCAAATTAAGAACAACATAAATGCTGAGGGGACTCGAGGATTATAATTTAGCTTGCCAAGAAAGATAAATAAAAATGAATGGCACGATATTTCCTTATACGATTCAATACAAGGCATTAATTATTCCAAATAAGTTAAACAAAAGACGTAATAATATTCCTATGTATATATAGCCTATAATTTAGATATATTATTTTAGAATTTACATTTACCCTGATATTAAATAACAATAATAATGATCAAAAAAAAGGAAATTTGACCTAATATTTTAGAAAAACACTTTAAGGCAGTGATTCTCAACCAATGTGCCGTGGCACTTTTGGTTTGCCGCCAAATTTTAGAAATATACAGCATAGTAAAAATTATAATTCTTTTTTTTTATTACAAGTGAAGTTAAAAAATTAAAGAAAAGTGCTTATATATGGGCGTTTCTCTACTAATTTGAAAATAGCAGTCCCAGGCAAATTTTATAGAATACATTTTATTATATGACTGAATAATAAGTACAGTTTTAAGTAAAGACAATATATTAGCTTGGAATCTAATTGCTTCTATTGTAATATAAATTTGTAACATTCAATTAAATGAACTTCAAACACCTCAATCCAGTCCCCTGTCGTGTCCCATTTCTAAAATTATGAGTCTTAATGACAAATAAATATTTTTTAGTATTTTTATTTTCTGAGTAATTGGTTCATTAATTATACTTGAATACAGTTGACATCTTTATAAAATACAATCATATGTTTAAAGTAACAATTTAATTTAAAAAACAATAGTCGACTGTTGTCCTTACTTTTTTGAACAGTCCCCTGTTACAATTTGAAAATTGCAATGCCATCACACTATGCATCGGTGCGGTCGTTAGATCGTGAAATGTAACGCAATTCAGTGTGAAGTTCGTTCCCTATACAGGGTTATGAGAGCTGACATCATTTTGCCACTGCGTTTGTCAGTGAACTCGTGTCTCGACGGCTAGTTTTAACAGTCCCTTGGTAGGCATTATCTTAATTGTTTGAAGTGTTACAATTGAAATGTTTTTTTTTTTTTTAATCATTACTTAGCGAGTATGTTATCACGTCTGCGTTTTCAATTTAAATAGATTTATAAGGATTTTGTGCTAGGTAACTATTGTATATATGAAAAAAAAAAAACAGTTCTCTAGACTCAGTCCCCCTGTCAATTTAAGGGGTCTTTACTAATACTTATTATTCAGTAATGGGACTGTTTCCTTCTGTTCCCTAACCTGCCATATAGCACAGCATTCTCTATTATATTTCAAATTTCATAAAATATAAATATTTAATGTAAACAAATCCTCAAGCAGCCACTGGACCATATCTCACAAATTAAAAGGATTTTGCGAAGGCTTTTAGAAGATTCACATTTTATCTTTTAATGTCTTTCGTTGTGCGTAGGCCTAATTGTTTTTTTTTTTTTTTTTTTTTTTTTTTACAAAAATATGCCTGGGACATAAATGTATGGGCCAGTTTCCAATTAGTAGAAAAACGCCCATATATGAAACAACTTTTAAACTTATCTCTTTCAATGTGTGCCGCCAAATTTTGAAATCGTTAAAAAACAGGTTGAGAATCACTGCTTTAAGGTAACAAGGGATCAAAGTAGTTGTGAATGGATATGAGAAAAATTTGTTAGGCAAAACCGAAACTGCATAATTATTAGTGAATGAATGATATTTTTTGTTCTGTATTAAAAAAATCTGGTGTGACTGGCGCACAGCACACAACTTTCTCTTACCTTCGGTAATCGAAAGTTGTGTTCTGTGCTTGTCACACCAGAATTTTTTGTGTCGACATGTATTTAGTTTCCGACAGTATGGTACATTCGATTTTCAAGATGTAAAATTTATAAGTATGGCAAAATGTTTATATTTTGTTACCATGGCAACCATTTTCTCCTATCTTTTCTATGGAGAACAAGAGTAAAGTGGTCTTCAGAAGATTTCAATCACAAAATGAGAATATACATTTGAAAGAGCACCTAAAAAAATAATTGATTTTTGAATTTTAAAAAAAATCGTTGGAGCAAATTTTGAGAAAATCGAAAAAAAACTGAAAAATTGCATCAGTAAAGTACTAGTACTTTTTGGCCAATTTTGTTGAAAAGCTTCGTGTCACGTCCCATGGGGGTGCCTAACTTAAATATAAAATTTCAACCTCCTAGCTCTTTTCGTTCTTGAGATATTTTGTTCCCAGACAGACACACAGACGGACAGACACACAGACAGAGACCATGTCGCGAAAACCACTTTTTTGGATTCAGGAGACCTCAAAACGTGAAGATCCATCAAAATCTCGACATCGAATTTTTGACATGAAACCAATACTTTCTCTCTCTATATATTAACATATATGTAGAGGTAAGAGAAAGTAAAAAAAAAAATCACATGTCCTTTTCTCTTGGTAAAAATGTATTTTTTTTTTAATTCGAAATAAATTCATTAAAACAAGTAGAGTACTCTTTTTATTTTATAATTTTTTGTCAATTCAAAAAATAAAAATCATGTGAAATTGAATATAATAGAGATAATTTAATTTAAAAAAAAAAGGAAAGACAAAAAAAAATATATTTATTTATTGCATAATTATTTAATCAAAATAAAATAGATTAGGGAAATATGAGATTTCCGTGCATTTTGCATGAGAGAGAGAGAAATGAGACCACCAATTTTGAAATGGGCTATTTGTAGTCGAGGGAGAGAGAAGGAAGGGGAGAAGTGGTAAGACAACTGTCAAAGAGATTATCGGACTGAAATGGAACTTCGGAACTCCGCTTCGAAACCCGAAATGCCCCTCAATTGACTTTCTTAGCAAATTGAGTGCTTTGATAAGAGAGGTGGAAAATTAACAGAAAAAAATATATGATAATTAGGGTCCGACCGAAACAAGATTTTCAGCCGAAACCGAAACCGAAACCGAATATTCGGCCTCAACCTTAGTTTCGGCCGAAACCGTAACCGAAACCGACAACTTGTATTCTTTCTATAAAATTTTTTTTCATTTTTCCTTTTAATTTTTTTTTTTTTTTGAATTTTTTTCCCTCCCGTGAAAATCATTTTACCTTTTTTTTAGGGAGACTAAAATTTTTTTCTCCCTCGAAGTGCAAATTATTTGACCTCTTTTTTTTTTTTTGCAATATGAGTCTCATCCCATTTTTTCAGACTCTGGTTTCGGCCGGCCGAAGGTTTGGCTACCTTTCGGCCGAAACCGAAACTACGGCCGAAACCATGATTTTTGGCCGAAACTGGCCCGAAAACCGTAACCGAAACCGAATATTCGGTCGGTTCCTAATGATAATTTCAATATCTCCCATTAATTCAAAAAATTACTTTTTTGATAAAAAATTATTATTATTTTCAAATTTTAAATTAAACTCACTTGTAAGAAAAAAATATTTTTAACATATTTTGAGATAAGTCTATATATCTATATCTAGGCTATATGTCAAAAAAATGTAGGCCTATTAAAAATATCAAAAGAATTAAAACTATTTATGTATCAACCTCTAAGTAAATAATTTTCCGAAAGGACAACAATTAAGGTGTGGGTTTCTGAGTGCCAATATTGGGAGCTTCCAAGGGTCACAATTTTGAAGCTATCGACCTCAAATTTTTTTTTTAAATTAAAGCTATTTAAAATATTTACAACTTATAGAAGCCCCTTTTTTTGATTTCAGAAAAAAATAAATTTTTTTTTTAGATTAATCGCATTAAAGAAAAGATATTTTTAAAAAAATCTGGTGTGACTGGCGCACAGCACACAACTTTCTCTTACCTTCGGTAATCGAAAGTTGTGTACTGTGCTTGTCACACCAGATTTTTTGTGTCGACATATATTTAGTTCCCGGCAGTAGGGAATATTTGAATTCAGATGTAAAATTTATAAGTATGGGAAAATATTTATATTTTGTTAGCATGGCAACCATTTCTCCTATCTTCCCTATGAAATACAGGAGTAAAGTGGTCTTCAGAAGATTTCAATCGCAAAATGAGAATATACATTTTAAAGAGCATCTAAAAAATAATTGATTTTTTGAATTTTAAAAAAAATCGTTGGAGCAAATTTTGAGAAAATCGAAAAAAACTGAAAAAGTACATCAGTAAAGTACTAGTACTCTTTGGCCGATTTTGATTAAAAGCTTATTTTCCCGGTCCCGGGAGGTGTTTAACTTAAATATAAAATTTCAACCTCATAGCTCAATTCCTTCATGCTTAAAATTGAACACAGACACACCCACCCCACACACACAGACAGACCATGTCGCGAAAACCACTTTTTTGGATTCAGGGGACCTCAAAACGTGAAGATCCATCAAAATCTCGACATCGAATTTTTGACATGAATCCAATACTTTCTCTCTCTATATATATTACATATATACATAGGTAAGAGAAAGTAAAAATTCGCTCTATATCTTATATATAATTAAAATAGTAATCATTGTGTTAAAAAATAATTAATTTTTTACCCTTAATTAATTAGCTGGAATCTTTCAAATGAAATGCAATAAATCCCTTGTATTCCTACGGGAAAAACTAACGCCATCTCTTGCCGCCTCGAGTAACTCGGTAGTCAATCGTCCTCTAACGGGTTTTCGAGACGCGAACCTTAACAAAAAATATTCTGACTGACCGCATGTAACACAACGTTCTTTTCGGTACTCTAATATTGTGAGATGTACTGCCACACCATATTTTTGGAATGTATATGTATATTGGAATAATTTATCTATATTACAGCTATAGTTTCTACTTTTTCATATTTATTTTTTCACATATTCAATTCAATTTAATATGATGTCTCAACCAATAAGGAAATTCCTTTAGTTGCATTCTGTCTAGACGAAAATTGAACAACTTTAATAGCGATATTAAAGTTAACTTCTCAAGCTAATTCTATCTTCTTTAAATATTAAATATTCGCAGATAAAATACCTAATTTATTAAAGCATTGAAAAAAGAATTATAAATAAGCTCAAGGAAAATAAAACTGTGCGTACGGTTGGTTCATATAATTATAAAAAAGTCACTGCATTTTTTTACATCTTCAATTTCCCTCGTTGGCATTGAAACGTATAAAAGTTATTAAGTTTTAAAGGCACGTTGAAATTTTATTTTTATTTTTTTCAAAATTCACCATTGGTTGGTTAATGTCCTTTCAAATTATAATTTATACTAATAGTCCGATTTCCATCCTGCTGCAAAGAGATATGTGAGTCTCGCTAATTGCTACACGCTAGTAATGGCTCTTTTAATGTTTGAATATACCATTATGAATTTTGGTTATCGATATATCTATCAAGCAGAGTTGAAAGATAATTTTATTCTGACAAAATTTACATTTTATGACACGGAATTTCAGGTCATTTGGTTCATATTTGAAACATTATTTTTGAATTTACTGGAAATGATTAAAGAATAAATCTAAGATTATTATATTAATATATGAGAAATTCGATGTACAGAGAATTTTTCTAATCTTAGAATGAAAGAAAATATAAAAGAGAGAGAGAGAGATATTAAGATTTTGAGAATTTCTCATTTTCAAAGATGAGATTTTTAAAGAAAACTCATTTAGCCAAAATAAAATTTATTATTATTTAGCTTTGTAATTCCTATCGTGTCAGATTATTGAACTTGTTGGCTCCGAGTAGCAAGTCAAGGAAAAATAAATTATTTATTATTATTTATACATAAATTCAATATATTCTTCCAAGAATGTTAATTAAT
The DNA here is from genome assembly GCA_023213315.1 of Euborellia annulipes. Classification (NCBI taxonomy): domain Eukaryota; kingdom Metazoa; phylum Arthropoda; class Insecta; order Dermaptera; family Anisolabididae; genus Euborellia; species Euborellia annulipes. Next base: position 6,591 of record JAKCPI010009116.1, read on the forward strand.
AGGCTTATTCACTACTCTTGGATGCAAAGACATACTTGCCAAGTCAAACTGAGCGAAAATATCGACGTCTAAAAGTGGAAGCTAACGATGGTAACTATCTACACCCTTCAATATATCAGATAGGCTTCCGTTCGTACATCTGAGTTTTGAGGGACACTAATAAAGTAAATAGTTCATTAAACAGTTATTACATTTCAGACAAGCGTTATTTTGCTTTGCTTGATGAATTAAACTTAAACATCACAGTTTGATGGTGATGGAGTCAGAAAAATTACAAGACGTCTTCAGGCAAATTTTATTTTATTTATATTCCCGCCCTCACTGCTGAAGTTTCGGCCATCTTCAGAGCAGGTTGGCAATAATCAAAATGTGTGGATATTTGTAAAAACAGCGACAACATTCAGCATGCGGCCCGCGCGGAGTAGGAGTGAAGTTGTTACGCATGTTTTTTACCGATAAGATGGCGTTGTCTTAAAAAGTAAGCTAAAAAAACCTATTACAATCCAAAAAATGGTTTTTGTAACATGGTCTGTCTGTCTGTGTGTGTGTGTCTGTGAACAAAATATCTCGAGAACGAAAAGAGCTATGAGGTTGACATTATATATTTAAATTAGGTACCCCCTGGTACGTGCGAAGCTTTTAGATAAAATCGGCTGTACTTTACTTATGTAATTTTCCAATTTTTTCGATTTTCTCAAAATTCGCTCCAACGATTTTGATTAAAATTCAAAAATCAATTATTTTTTAGATGCTCTTTAAAATGTATATTCTTATTTTGCCCTTGAAATCTTCTGAAGCACACTTTACTTTTGTACTTCATAGAAGAGATAGGAGAAATGGTTACTATGGTAACAAAAGATAAATATTTTCCCATGTTTATAAATTTTACATCTTGAATTCTAATATATCGGCGGAAACTAAATATATGTCGACACAAAAAAAATCTGGTGTGATAAGCACAGAACACAACTTTCGATTACCGAAGGTTAGAGAAAAATGTGTGCTGTGCGACCAATCAGAACAAGATTTTTTAAAAATACATTTAGACGGCCTACAGTCACAGTTCTTCATCAATCTCAGTTTGAGCAACTTTTGATGAAAATTCGTTTATAGAAACTGCCACTATTGATTATCTCTTTTTCTGATATATTTATTAATATGTTAAAGGAAAATTGGATTTTCAAATTTTGAAAATAGCTTTTTGAATATTTAAGTATTGCCATAGAATTATATCAGAGCTTGGATTATGAATAAAGAGAGCAACTGCCATTTTTTTGATTTTTCTCACTTGGCAACATTGGTCTCTTAATCCTTAGTTAAAATTTAAAAGAAGCAGGAGATAGGGAGGATTTTAGTTTGAATACTTGATCAATATGTCGCTCATCTCGATCTCCAAGCTTTGGCCAGAACAAACCAGAGCAGTTCTGCAAGTTATAATTAAACCCTTTCGTGATCAGTGATGTTCCGAAATGAACATCGCCAATAGGGAGAGTGAAAGAGAAAAGAGAGATCTTGTTCGCTCTTTGACCAGAGCTCAATTCAGGCGACCCTGAAACTTGTCCACTCCATGAAATAAAAGATTAATGGTCCGTCGCTCGACTTTTATTCTCTTTAATTATTCGACACCACTTCCTTCAAATTTATTTTTAAAAATTAATTCACCATGGTAGGGACGTGAACTTGTGCAAATCAATTAAGTAAATTACTTAGTAATTTATAAAATAAACCGTAAAATATTGATTACTTTCTAATAATCATTTAAATTCAAACCATAAATAGAGATTTGAGATTAAATTGGGGGAAAAAAACGATGCAAATGACTAACTTTTAAAATTTATGAAGCGATGAATATCTATCTATCTTCTCCTCGTCAGTTACTCAATTTATAAACAAGGAAAAAGTTTCAAAAGTTTTGCTTTTCACCTTTAATCCGTCAGATTTATATAAAAGTAAAACAATTTCGAAACATTGATAAATCTGACACTTGTGGAAAAAATTTGTTCCTCTACCTATGGTTCACAAACTGCTCTTAGAAGAAGATCCTATTCTTTTGTTTAAATAAAGTCTGACATTTATCATCCTTAATTTATTAAAAATTTTAGGAAAAAATTTCCGAGAGGATTAAGGCAGTGGATTTTCTAATTCAAAGATAATTCAAGTTCAAAACTAGGAGACTCGAAAGAGGCCGTGATTAGAAATAAACAAAATATTTTAAGCTCCTCCGTTTAAAGTTTAGTTTTCTATCAATTCTTATTAATTTTTATAAATTTGTGGTGCTATTATATTCTTTTGAACATAAAGTAACTATTTATCAAGTAAGTTTGATTGGAAGTGCCTGGGTTTTTGTCCAACCCATGGCAGATTCGAACCATAGCCGCCATGCCATTCTTCCATCCGCTATTTATTCCGCTTTAAATACTCTTAAATTAACTCTCAAAAAGGATCAAGACTCCTGCTGTTTTAAAAAAGAAAAAACTTCAAGAAGATGAAGACTAGGGCTGGACGGTAAACCGGTTTACCGGTAAAAACCGGTAAAATTTTTTTACCGAAAACGCGGTAACGAACCTCTAATTCGGTAAAAACCGGTTTTTTCTCGGAAAGTCGGTAAAAACCGGTTTTTCTCGAAAGTCGGTAAAAACCGGGTTTTCTCGAAAGTCGGTAAAAAAAATTTTCAAGCCTAAGTAGATTAATTAAATTGGAAATTTTTTTCTGATTTTAATGATATATAGATATGATAGGCTATTTTTATTTTATCTAAATAGGCTATATTTAATTAAAATTAAATTTGTATATCAATAGGTAAATATTTATCTTTTTATTTTTTTAGCAGAAAAAAAAAAAACAAAAGTTTATAAAATGTAGGGTTATAATAAATTTTATTGCGCGCCGCTGAATGTCAGAGAGAGAGAGAGAGAGAGACAAAAAGAAGAAACGAAATGGTGTTAGCCCTCCCTCCCTTCCACTCTCCCCTCACTTGAAGCATGTTTGTCTAAAATTTTTTTATTAAATACATACGTATTTAAAAAAGTTTTAATAATTATATACCTACTTATTTCATAAATCCCTTTATTTTGAAAGGATTTTTGGTATATACTGGTATTCAAAAATATTCTCCCTGAGTTCATATAATGTGAGTGTACCAGGTGTTCCGGGTTCGTTTCCCATTTAAAGCGAGAAAAAGGTATTTCAAATGAATTGGCGACCAAGCATTTTAAGAAAACGAGAAAAATTCGATAAAAACAGCCCTACGGTAAAAAAATGACTTTTAGTTTTATCGGCCTGAGGTGAAACAGATTTTTCTCGAAACTCGGTAAAAACCGGTTTTTCTCGAACCTCGGTAAAAATCTGCTTTTCTCGAGACACGGTAAAAACCGGTTTTTCTCGAACCTCGGTAAAAATCTGCTTTTCTCGAGACACGGTAAAAACCGGTTTTTCTCGAACCTCGGTAAAAATCTGCTTTTCTCGAGACACGGTAAAAACCGGTTTTTCTCGAAACTCGGTAAAAATAAGCTTTTCTCGAAACTCAGTAAAAATCTGCTTTCTCGAGACACGGTAAAACCCGTAATTTCTCTATTTTATCGAAAGATTTCAAGTTTTAGCTTTAAGAAGTGTAATTTAAATTTTTTTTTTTTTTTAATTGAATATGAAAAAGAGAAAGTAAAAGAAATCTGAAGTGACTTTATACAAGATTTGTTTTACTTTCTCTTATTTCGTATGGGAATATTTTTTAGATAGACTGATCAACTCAAATTGATCCCGGGCGCCCCCTAATTTTGAGATTTGAATAACTTGGCCCCCACTAGTGCAAATTTGATCAAAATTGGAATTTAAGCTCAGGGTAGAATCTAAAAGAGTATGATCAACTCAAAATGACCCCGGACCCCCCTAATTTTGAGATTTGAATAACTTGGCCCCCACTAGTGCAAATTTGATCAAAATTGGAATTTAAGCTCAGGGTAGAATCTAAAGAGTATGATCAACTCAAAATGACCCCGGACCCCCTAATTTTGAGATTTGAATAACTTGGCCCCCACTAGTGCAAATTTGATCAAAATTGGAATTTAAGCTCAGGGTAGAATCTAAAAGAGTATGATCAACTCAAAATGACCCCGGACCCCCTAATTTTGAGATTTGAATAACTTGGCCCCCACTAGTGCAAATTTGATCAAAATTGGAATTTAAGCTCAGGGTAGAATCTAAAAGAGTATGATCAACTCAAAATGACCCCGGACCCCCTAATTTTGAGATTTGAATAACTTGGCCCCCACTAGTGCAAATTTGATCAAAATTGGAATTTAAGCTCAGGGTAGAATCTAAAAGAGTATGATCAACTCAAAATGACCCCGGACCCCCCTAATTTTGAAATTTGAATAACTTGGCCCCCACTAGTGCAAATTTGATCAAAATTGGAATTTAAGCTCAGGGTAGAATCTAAAAGAGTATGATCAACTCAAAATGACCCCGGACCCCCTAATTTTGAGATTTGAATAACTTGGCCCCCACTAGTGCAAATTTGATCAAAATTGGAATTTAAGCTCAGGGTAGAATCTAAAAGAGTATGATCAACTCAAAATGACCCCGGACCCCCCTAATTTTGAGATTTGAATAACTTGGCCCCCACTAGTGCAAATTTGATCAAAATTGGAATTTAAGCTCAGGGTAGAATCTAAAAGACTATGATCAACTCAAAATGATGCAGCCCCTCCAATTAAAATTTCATCGAATTTTGTCTATTGGGGGCGAATTTATTCAAAACTAAAAAATACAGTAGGGGGGGGTCGGGGATCATTTTTAGTTCATCATAGTCTTACTCTGAGGTTAAATTCCAATTTTCATCAAATTTGCACCCGAGGGGTCCAATTTTTTCAAAACTCATATATAAGGAGAGAAGGGTTAGGGCTTTGCAAAAATTGGACGGGGCAAAAATTATTTTTCTTAATCGATTAAAGAAAAAAGAGAGAAACGAATATAATAAAAAAAATAATAAAATTAATTATAATAATAAATTTAATATCTGTAATTTTTTCAGGTCTACTTAGATTAATTAAATTGGAAATTTTTTTCTGATTTTATTGATATATAGATCATGATAGGCTATTTTTTATTTTATCTAAATAGACTATATTTAATTAAAATTAAATTTTTATATCAATAGGTAAAAATCTATCTTTTTTATTTTTTTAGCAGAAAAAAAAACAAAGTTTATAAAATGTAGGCTTATAATAAATTTTATTGCACGCCGCTGTCGTAGAGAGAGAGAGAGAGAGAGAGAGAGAGTCAAAGAGAAGAGAGGGACCCCCTCCCTTAGCCTCTCCCTTTCGCTCTTGCGTCTCTTCAAATATGTTTGTCTAAAATTTTTTTATTAAATACGTACGTATTTAAAAAAAGTTTTAATAATTATACTTATTTTATAAATCCCTTATTTTGAAAGGATTTTGGAATATATTCAAAAATATTCTCCCTGGGGTTCATATCTTGGGTGGGTGTACCTCAGGTCCCGAGGTCGCTTCCCATTACAAGCGAGCAAAATGTATTTCAATTGAATTGGCTACCAAGCATTTTAAATTAATTAATTATTACTGATGGGGTCTAAATGGCTTTAGATGCGAAAAAGACCTTCAAGGAAATATGAAAATTACACTTGGAAATGCTACTGTATATATGTGAAGTGTATAATTTTATTAAAGTGATGAAAATTCAAGTAAAAATATGGAAAACGAGAAAAAATTCGGTAAAAACAGCCCTACATCTACGGTAAAAAAACGACTCGGTTTTTACCCGTAAGATCGGCTCAAAAAGCGGTTTTTCTCGAAAGTCGGTAAAAACCGGTTTTTCTCGAAACTCGGTAAAAACCGATGCAGTATAAAAACAGGTTTTCTCGAGAAAGTCCGGTAAAAACCGGTTTTTTCTCGAAACTCGGGTAAAAACCGACTTACGGTAAAAACCGGTTTTTACCGATTTTCAGCAAAAACCGGTTTTACCGACTTTCGAAAAACCGGTTTTTTTTCATTATCGAGGTCGGTAATGAAAATCCATTGCCAAATCCAGCCCCCTAATGAAGACATTCAGCCAACTTCAATTTCCAAGAAGAATGTTTATAGTTCAAGTATGGATTCACAGAATCAACCATCTACCTCGTTTGCATCAAGCTCCGCTGTATCAAATAACAATAATACTGGTGAGACATCTCGTCCTCGATATTTTTTATCATGTTTAAATAATTATTATGAAAAATATGATAATGGTCCTTTCTATTTGTTTATAGAAAATTTAGCTAGTAAAAAAAGGATTCATCCTATGCTAATTGGCAAATTAGTAAGGATTAATTGTTTAGAAATATATAATAATATTTTGTCAATTAAAAAAATAGACTCATATACAGTTAAAATTGAAATAAACAATTTTATGTCAACAAATAAATTGAGAGAGCAAAGCTTTTGGAAAGATAATGAACTTGTTTGTTATATTCCACATTTTTTGATACAGAGGCAAGGTATTGTCCGGGATGTTGACTATTGTTTATCAGACCAAGAAATCTTAGAGTATGTGGTATCGGAACAGCCTGTATTAAAAGCGAAAAGAATTTTTAAGAAAGATAAGGATGGAGTTAATCGCATTCCCACTCCTTTAGTTATACTCACATTTAAGGGGCAAAATATTCCTAAAGAAATAAAAATATTAGAAGTGTTATGCAAGGTAGAAATTTTTAAACAGAAAGTGATACAGTGCCGAAATTGCTTAGGCTTTGGGCATTTCCAGTCTTATTGTACTTTTCAAAAGCATTGTAGACGTTGCGGTGACACACATGAACCAAATAATAATTGTCAAGCTCCGATTACATGTGCAAATTGCAAAAACAATCACTTTGCGATGGATCCTAAATGCCCAGAATATGTTAAACAGGAACAAATGAAAACACTTATGTCGGAAAGCTTTCTTTCTTTTAAAGAAGCATTTCTTTTACTAAATAGTAAATCTACATACTCCAAAAAACTTCAACTAATCCAGGCATTCAACAATAGGCCAACCTCCTGCAGAAAATGCAGTCTCTATGGAATCTCTACCTGCCTAGGATTGAATAATTTAAACCAGGCTAAAGTTCATTTAGTCAATTTTGGTTTCTAGTCGTCCTCGTTCTCCAAAACCGAAGGAAGCCCCTCATTTTGAGCAGCAACAAAATATCTCCAACAATATCTCCCCCTCCGCGCCTATAACGGCAGATTCAACCTATAAAGCAAATACAGCCCATCCAAATAAAAACCAATTAATTTTAAATAATTTTTTCCAAAAGGTTATTTCTAATGAAATTTCTTTGGCCCCTTTTTAATCTTCCCAAGGATGATGAAGAATTTTTTATTAATGAACTTAAAAAATATAAAAACTTTGATAATATATTAATTAATAGGCCTATATAATTCCTTTACATATTTGTGTATATATATTTAAGGTTTTTTCTAGTTAATTGTATAAAAATATAACATAAAAATGTCTAACTAGCTTTAAGTATCTATGTAAAAATCTTATAATTTTAATGTATATAATTTTGTGGTATGACCAGAGTAGTCCAACCACCAAATAAATAAAAAAAAAAAAAAA
>JAKCPI010009117.1:0-12162 GCA_023213315.1 Euborellia annulipes
TGATATAATAGTAAGTTGATATATCTAAAACGGCTCTTATTTTGAATTTTTAAGATTTTTTTAAAACTTAAAAAAACTCGGATTTTTCTAAATTTTAAGGTGCGTCTCGAAAAGTCGTTAGAACACGATTGACTACCGAGTTCTTCTTAGGCGGCACGAGATGGCGTTAGTTTTTTCCATAGGAATACATGAGATAAATTTCAATTCATTCTAGACTTTCCAGCTAATTAATTAAAGGCAAAAAACTAATTATTTTTAACACAATGATTACTAATTTAATTATCTAGAACTTATAGAGCTCCCTTTAAAAAATATCTTTTATTTAATGCGATTAATCTAAAAAAAATTTATATTTTCGAAAATCAAAAAAGGGCTTCTATAAGCTGTGATATTTTAATTTAAAAAAATTTATAATTATTATTTTTAAATTGTGGCCGCTGGAAAGTCCCGAAATTAGCACCTCAAGACGCGCACCTTAAGCCGTTTGTGGCACGTCTAAATTATTGGGCTGACGGCTCCTAGTGCTCATTACTTTTAAGGAAAATGGCATACCAGTATACCCCATAGAACTTCCGTTGGGCCTTTTGAACGACGTCAGGAGCCTAAGATGCCGAAAAAACTTTAAAAAAAAGAGGAAAAATACTCATACTTTAAAAAATTCTCGATACCTACTAGTATCGATACTTTTCATCCGATACTTTCTGGTATCGATACTTTCCTTTCGATACGATACCAAGTACAAGTATCGATACTTTTTTTCGATACCGTATCCCTACTAGCGTAATTAACTACAATTTCTAATAACAAAATTGAGAGCAAATAAGGAAAAATGTGTACATCATCAATTGTAATTTATGATCCTATCGAAGTAAATAATAAATGATTGAAATGAATTTATTACCAATAAATTTTCCTCAATTTTTAATTAAAATTCAAAAATCAATTAGTTTTTTAGATGCTCTTTAAAATGTATATTCTCATTTTGCTCTCAAAATTGTTTGAAGCACACCTTACTCTTGTACTTCATTTTGCTACCATAATCTATTATCTAATAATTATTTTGACTTGCTACTCGTAGCAATACAAATAATCTCCTTTTTTGTTATTATTAAATAAAGATCCCGAAAAATTATAACTTCACCCTTTGATGAGTGGCATAAAGGGAGAAATATTAAATTTAAACTTTACCAGTTGCTAGTTGACTCTAGTTGACTCTAGCTGAAACATGATTTAATTAGATAAATTAAAACTAAAAATACAAGAGGAAAGAAATGTTTCAATAAATAATATTTTTGAAACATATCACATTGTGTATTTAATTTTAATTTCCCTAATGTTCGAGTAAATGGTCACCGTTTCCAAGATAGTGTAACAAGTGTATTTCTTTTAATTTAAATTAATTTCTCTTAATTTCAGATAAGGGAGCGTACAAGTATTACGTAACGCAATTTGGGGGAGGGGGTTTCATAAAACGTTACCATGCGTTACAGGGGGGAGGGGGGTTGAACAACGAGTTACGTAACTGATATTTTAGCGGCTTTTCGGTGGCCACTTGAGCGTTACGTAACGTCTAGGGGGGGGGGGGGGGGGGGGGCGGGGGGTCCAGAAAAATGTTACGGCGCGTTACATGGGGGAGGAGGGGGGTCAAAAATCTTCAAAAATTGCGTTACGTAATACTTGTACGCTCCCTAACGGGATAATTCCTCTATTATTTGCTATATTTTAAAAGACAAGAAAAAAAAAATTCTATTCAAATTATGACTATATATAGATAGGAAAGATGGTTGCCATGGTAACAAAATACAAATATTTGCCAATGTTTATAAATTTTACATCTTGAATTCTACCTCATTCATGGGCACCATATTTATTCAATAATACTATAATTACTAGATAATAAATAATATTTATCTATCTCGTTTTGAGACAAATTGATCTTTTAAAGCACAACGATTGAAATTCATATGAGATTCCAAATTTTTTCCCTGCTCTAATGAACTTTTTTTATCGCAATAGTTTTAGATTTTAATCTAGTTACTATTTTTAATGAAAATTATATGAAATAAACACGGTTTTAATTAAATTCAAATTAATTAAATAAATAAAAAAATCTTAAACACGAAACGCATTTGCATATATTGATAATAGAGAATTTATATTATCTATGAAGAATAAATAGCATTGAAATTTGAAATTTAAATGGATTTATGTATTGATTTGATAAAATGTTTATTTATTATCGATTTAGAAGACGATGAATAAATTGACGATTATCTTAAGTCCATTCACAAATAAAGATAAAAAAAAATTTGTGAGAACACTCTATACATATATAAATATTTTATTTTGTTTAGAAGAGAAAAACTGACATTTACTTAGGATTGCAATTGTGAAGAAAAAAAAAGAAATGTCACCTTGTGTCTATTATACAATGAAAAAACCTTTGTTATTCAAAAATATGAGTTTTCAATTTTTTTTTTTTAATCATTTTATAACAGCGGTTTCCAAACTTTTTACGACTAAGCCTCAGTGAAAAATTTTTTACCTCGTTACCTTCAATTTTTTATAGAATATCAAAAAAACATTCTACATAATAACATCTTTATTACAAGAAAAAAATTGAAAACTACAATTAACACAATGATTCAATACTTTTCCTCTCTCATATAAATACCTTATTAGACTATATACCGGTATTTCGGTAAGAGAAAGTAAAACGTCCGAGCTTCAGCTCGGTCAACCCGGAACTTATTATTTAAGACAATTGAAAGTTTTGATGTCTAAATTAAGACATTTTTACTGGTTTAAAAATTTAATCAAGAGAGAAAAAATGAATAACTTGCGCACATAAATAACAAAAAAACGAGCAAAATTTATGGCCCAAGGGAAATAGAAGGGAATGGCTTCTTATAATGGAGATTCAGGGATCCATGTAGAGGTCATTTTAATAGAATCATATTAGTATAATATATTATAAAGTTTTACCATAAAAACATAATTATTAAAATTAGAAATTATATTTTTTTATTGTTATTAATATATACAAGACTGCCTTGCGTCTAGCAGGTGGCTACAGACCTGGAAAACCTTAAAAACCTGGAATTATCAGGTAATTTAATGGGACCGGGAATTATCATTGAAATATCAGGGAATTTTGGAAAGTATCTTGGGAATTTATCGCTCCTTCTTAAGCTATGTCAAATTAATTTTTTTAATTGTTTTTGCTATGTGACTATTTTCCCGACATTGAAAAAATGTTTTCTTGACTCAAGAAATTCGTTGAAACAAATTTTTTTATTGCTATTAATTAATAATTTTCTTTAAAAAAGAACATCAATGTTTTTGTTATTGCACAAAAAAATGGCTTTACTTGAAGTAAATAAAATTAATTTAAAACAATTTAACGATTTCTTGATACAAGGTTATATATCCTTAAGAAATATATAGAGTCTATGCTTGTATCAAGAAAGTTTTCATAAGAAAAGTATTTTTTTTTCTCAGTGTCAGGTATCAGTGATGAGTAAAGAGTTAGTCGTCTCATCATCGATATTTTTTGGACTCATTATCATACAATATACGATACGATATCGTAGAATATTCATTATTCAATCATTGATTGAAAAAATAAATTTGTTAATCCTTAAAAGATACAAGTATTGTAGTTGTTGCTGTTGAGTTGTAACAAAGATTTTTTGCATTTTAATCAGAATCGTTGGAGCAAATTTTGAAGAAACCGAAAAAAAATCTGGTGTGACTGTCGCACAGCACACAACTTTCTCTTACCTTCGGTAATCGAAAGTTGTATACTGTGCTTGTCACACCAGATTTTTCGTGTAGAAATATATTTAGTTTCAGCCGATATATTAGAATTCCAGATGTCAAATTTATAAGTATGCGAAAATATATTTTCTATGAAGTACAAAAGTAAAATAATAATGCCTGGACCCCAAATAAATATATATTATTAAATAACGCTTATCGTAAAAGTCTTAAATGGTCTGAGTTGCCGAAAAGACTGTGTGAATGTGAGAGTGAATGAGAAAAAGTATGAGTGTTTTTTTACACAAAAAAAAAAAGTACAAGAGTAAAGTGGTCTTCAGAAGATTTCAATGGCAAAATGAGAATATACATTTTAAAGAGCATCTGAAAAATAATTGATTTATGAATTTTAATCAAAATCGTTAGAGCGAATTTTGAGAAAATCGAAAAAAAAAAAAACTGAAAAAATACATCAGTAAAGTAGTAGTACTTTTATTTTACTCTTTGACTGATTTTGATAAAAAGTTTATTTTCACTCCTCAGGTGGGTGCCTAACTTAAATATAAAATTTTAACCTCTTAGCTCAATTCCTTCATGCTTTAAATTGAACACACAGAAACACAGACACACTGACAGTCAGACCATGTCGCGACTGAATGGGCTCTTAAATTCATTCAGACTTTTTGGATTCAGGGGACCTCAAAACGTGAAGATCCATCAAAATCTCGAATTTTTGGCATGAATCCAATACTTTCTCTCTCTATATATTCATATAGGCCTATAGGTAAGAGAAAGTAAAAAACAGGTGGTAAAAAATACAGAATGTTTCTTTTCACTAGAAAAAGCTTTTTTCTCAAGCTTAAGGCATTCTTGGATTGCCTTGGCACGAATGGCTTATTTTCTTGTATTTAAGAGCCCATTCAGATCTGATCCTTTTGGAGGAGAGAACTAAGTCCTTGCTTTTCATATGCTAAAACAATGCAAACTCTGTTTTGTTTACAAACAAACCTCATTTCCTATACATGCACCACTTAAGTATTCTCTCTTCCATTCCCAATAGTATTTATCTTTTAAAACCACTTAACATAAATAAATAATTTTCGATACATCAAACATTTTTCTATTTTTCTCTTTGATTAAATTTGTGGTTGTATTTTTTTGTATGGTGAATTTAATTCTTTTGTTACTAATTCAATATTCTTCTTAGATAGAAGATAGGTAACTCGTTCAAAGTAATTTTTTTTCTCAATTTCAATTTTAATTTAATTAAGAATCCAATTAGAAGATATGAATGGATGAATTGTATTCTCTGAATGTGCATTAATGAATGACTCTGACCTAATTGGCTTTCTATTTATAACGACACCCTACCCCAACCAAAACCTATATATCTTCTGCATTGTAATATTGTTAATTCATATTTTTTTCATAAGCCTATCGATAAAAAAAAAAAACTTTCATTTAAATTTATCTATAAGGTGAAAATCAACTATAACAGGGGTCGCCAACCTGTGTCTCTTTGAAGGATTATTTGTGGCTCTCGATAAATGTTCCTGAGAAGGATTATTCACCAAATTTTAAAGAAATTTTATCAAGAGAAGTAAAATGAATGTTTAATTTTTAATATTTAATAGACCAGGCGCTGGAGACAGTTGAGTATGCAAAATCTGAGGACCGAATTCTGACAATGGATTTGGGCTAAGAATAGCTCCCAGAATAAGGATCCGGATCTTGCCGGGCCAATTTTTTTTTTACCCCCACCCCTATTATTTCCATAGGAAATCAATGGAATGCATGCTAAGATGATGTGAAGATTTGCAATTATGGTCAAATTCGAGTACTTAAAACCTCAAAGAACATAGATATATAGATATGCAAGCCCGTCAAAGTTGGCCAATGTCGACATTTGGCGCAAAATTCAAATTAACCAAACTAACTGCAGGCCCACACAGAAGAGCGCACCAGTGCCATAATCAGCTAGGGCGCTTGATTTTAAAAATTGTTACTTTCTCCTACCTATACATGTATATAAATTAATATTATAGGTAGGTTTCATAAATTAGAAAAAAATTGAAAATTGGAGCCTAAGGCCTCTGATTACGTAAAACATCTTAAATGAATAAAAATAAAGGCTAAAAAATTATTATTTTTTTTTATTCATTCAAGATTTTTAAATAATCAGAGGCCTTAGGCTCCATTTTCCTATATATATTTTTTTTTTTTTTTTTTTCTTAAAAAAACATTCACACTTTTTTCTCAATCACACTCCCACTCACACACACATTCACACAGTCTTTTCGGCAACTTAGGCCATATAAGACTTTGGCGATAACCGTTGTAATTAATATATCAATTTGGGGTTCAGGCATTTCTATTTAAGCCATTTGGTATCCAAATGGCTTAAATAAAATCATCGGACTGCCTGGGTCCGAACCCGCGACGTTTGGTATAGGAGGTAGGCACGCTACCTACTACGCCAGACCCGGGGGCCCCTATATATTTAAAGAATTGAATAATTAATAATAAAACCTGAAAATAGAAATTTGGTTTAATAAGGAAAACAATTAAATTATTGATAAAACACTTTTATTTAAAAAAAAAAAAAAAGATTCTATTACATCAAACTAATTATAAAAAAACATAAATTAAAATAATTCTAAAAGAAAAGACAATGTATGTTCATTTACAAGTGACATATACATTCATATACATACATATGCAAACACGTGTTCTCCAAAATGCTTCAAATCAGTAGGCAAATATGTAAAATCAGTGTTAATTCAATATACAAATTATCTAAAATTTATAGAAAATATTTGAAAGAACTTAAAATTTGTTTATTAAACTTCTGAAAGAAAAATTAATTAATTGTTTACATTTTCTAGACAAATTCCAAATCATATGTTCCAAACAGGTTGATCTGTGCAGGTTCCAAATACAAACAATACTAGCGCGCCCAAGCGGCCAGACTTCCAAACAGTTTTTTCAAACGTAGCGACGCTAGCGCTAAGCGCCAAAGTGCGATGGGGCCTGGTAAACGTTTGTGAGTAAAGTTTTGAACTGTCAAATCGTGTGAGTTACACCACCCTGTCAAAGAATGAAAAAACTGTCTTGTCAGCAACTGAGGGGATCCTCTATAGTCCCCTGAGAAGTACTATCTTGCCACCAGTTGTGGTGGTCCCTTCTAACCCCTTCACCTCTTTTGTCTCTCTTTGTTATAAATTTAAATATACGGCCTAAACACCACGCCAAATTGTGGGGACCGGCAATTATGATCATAATCTACTACCTGGTGCCCCAATCAATGAAAAATACTATCTTGCCGCCAGCTGCGGTGGTCCCCTCTAACCCCCTTCACCTCATTTCTTTCCCTTTATTATAAATTTAAATATACGGCCTCTAAACACAATCCCAAATTGTGGGGACCGGCAATTATTCTCATAATCTACTACGTGGTACCCCAATCAATGAAAAATACTATCTTGCCACCAGTTGTGGTGGTCCCCTTTAACCCCTTCAACTCTTTTCTCTCTCTCTGTTATAAATTTAAATGTACTGCCTTAAAACCACGGCAAATTGTGAGGAGCGGCAATTATTCTTATAATCTACTACGTGGTGCCCCAATCAATGAAAAATACTATCTTGCCGCCAGCTGCGGTGGTCCCCTCTAACCCCTTCACCTCTTTTCTCTCTCTCTCTCTCTGTTATAAATTTAAATATACGGACTAAACATCACGCCAAATTGTGGGGACCGGCAATTATTCTTATAATCTACTACGTGGTACCCCAATCAATGAAAAATACTATCTTGCCGCCAGCTGCGGTGGTCCCCTTTAACCCCTTCACCTCTTTTCTCTCGCTTTATTATAAATTTAAATGTACTGCCTTAAAACCATGCCAAATTGTGGGGACCGGCAATTATGCTCATAATCCACTACCTGGTGCCCCAATCAATGAAAAATACTATCTTGCCGCCAGCTGCGGTGGTCCCCTCTAACCCCTTCACCTCTTTTATCTCCCTTTATTATAAATTTAAATGTACTGACTTGGGGCACCAGGTAGTGGATTATAAACATAATTGCCGGTCTTCACAATTTGGCATGGTTTTAAGGCAGTACATTTAAATTTATAACAGAGAGAGAGAAAAGAGTTGAAGGGGTTAAAGGGGACCACTACAACTGGTGGCAAGATAGTATTTTTCATTGATTGGGGTACCACGTAGTAGATTATGAGAATAATTGCCGGTCCCCACAATTTGGGATTGTGTTTAGAGGCCGTATATTTAAATTTATAATAAAGGGAAAGAAATGAGGTGAAGGGGTTAGAGGGGACCACCGCAGCTGGCGGCAAGATAGTATTTTTCATTGATTGGGGCACCAGGTAGTAGATTATGATCATAATTGCCGGTCCCCACAATTTGGCGTGGTGTTTAGGCCTTATATTTAAATTTATAACAGAGAGATAGAAAAGAGTTGAAGGGGTTAGAGGGGACCACCACAACTGGTGGAAAGATAGTACTTCTCAGGGGACTATAGAGGATCCCCTCAGTTGCTGACAAGACAGTTTTTTCATTCTTTGAGGTTTTAAGTACTCGAATTTGACCATAATTGCAAGTCTTCACATCATCTTAGCATGCATTCCATTGATTTCCTATGGAAATAATAGGGGTGGGGGTAAAAAAAAAATTGGACCAAAAATTGGCCCGGCAAGATCCGGATCCTTATTCTGGGAGCTATTCTTAGCCCAAATCCATTGTCAGAATTCGGTCCTCAGATTTTGCATACTCAACTACCTCCAGCGCCCGCTCTATAAATTCAATACACATATTTTGTGCTTTTATTTATGTTTTCAATAAATATAATTTTTGAAAAAAAAATTGTAATACCTTTTTTTGCACACCTTTTTAATACGTATTTAATTACTCTACTAAAAACTCTCGAAAAATTTCAAATTATGAAAAATGCCTCGGACTATCAAGGAGCTTGGCCACCCCTGAACTATAATATAGCAGGGGCCTATATAGAAATTTTTTTCGGGGGGGGGGCCTGATCTCAAAAATTTTTCTGCAAAAAAAATTTTTTTTCCGGGAACCAAAGTTTTCCACCCCGCGGGAAATTTTTTTCTCCTTCCCTGAAAATCATTTTACCTTTTTTAGGGACACAAAAATTTTGCCTCCCGCGGAACATTCCCTCTTTTGCGGAACCAAACTTTTCGTGCTGCGGGGCCGAACAAACATTTCGGGGCGGGGGGGGAGGGCCGGGCCCCCTGGCCCCCCTTATATTCGCCCCTGTAATATAAGGAGAATAAAAATTAAAATGATATAAATAATTTCTTTATACTTTCCAGCGAAGATATTGTTATACAAGTTATATATATATTAGGGTGGCACTTATTTACCAAACTTAAAATTATGAACGGTTGGCCACCCAGATCATTCAATTATCAGAAAAAAATAAGATTGCAATGGTAAAAGCCCTCAAATTAAGCGTTTAAACCGTGTTGAAATGCCAATGAAGATTAGCTTAAAGTGTACGCCAAACGATTTCCACGAATAATTTCACTGATTTATTTTTAATGGCATCTAAAAAATAGTTGATTTATGAAATTTAATCAAAATCGTTGGAGCGAATTTCGAGAAAATAAGAAAAAACTGAAAAAGTACATCAGTAAGGTGCTAGAACTTTTTGGCTGAGGTTGGAAATTTTATATTTAAATTAGGCACCTCACCCCCCAGGTACGAGACACGAATCTTTTGAACAAAATCAGCCAAAAAGTACTAGTACTTTACTGATGTACTTTTTCAGTTTTTTTTTTTTTCGATTTTCTCAAAATTTGCTCCAACACTTTTGATTAAAATTCATAAATCAACTATTTTTTAGATGCTCTTTAAAAAGTATATCAGTGAAATTTTTCATGGAAATCGTTTGACGTACACTTTATTCTAATCTTCATTAGCATTTCGGCACGGTTTGAACGCTTAATTTGAGGGCTTTTACCAGTACAATATTATTCTTTTCTGATAATTGAATGATCTAGGGGCTTGAACCCCCAACTCTCCCCCCTGACTACGCCTTTGCATTCAGGGCATTATTTCTTGGTTTCCTCTGCCTCTACTCATATTAACAGAAAGTTGGGGGGTTGGGTAAAGAGGGTATTAAGAAAAATTTGGATGCTCTTCAGTCAGACACGCCAGATTTTTTTGGGCATACCTCATCCTTATTTATTCAAATTAACCAAGTGAAAGTATCTTTAAGATCTACATCGTATAAATCCATTAAATTACCGTGATTATAATTTGGTATGATTTCATTTTCATTCTTCCTTTAAGTTTCATTCGTTAAAAAACGCATGGCACTTTAGCGGCCAGAGTTTGTTTCAGGGAATTGTCGCGAGATGGCAGCCCCGGGCTGTTGGCTTTTATTTGTCCGAGCATAAATCAATTATTCCAAGTTCTATTATTCGAATTATTTGGAGCGAAGGGTGGCAAAAAGGGAGCCCGGGGCGAGTGCAGGGTGATTGCTTCTCCATCCCCTAACACCCATCATACAGAGGAGATCTCATCAGGCCCCGATTCGCCATTAAATCAGAGGTCAAATCAAACCAAGATAATCCATTTATTTTTCTCTCTTGAAATGAGAAAAATTCAGGATGGAAAAATATTATTTTTATGAACGGGTTTAATATTTTTTATTTGTTTAGTTCGAATTCAATGTGTTATTTATTAATTTTTTCTCTCAGGGATGGTCCAAACCATTTTCATTATTTAAGTAATAAAAATCTGATGAAAAAAATTTCGGAATTTATTTGATGTGGGAAAAATATTAAAAAATAGGGAAGCTGCAAAACTTTCCCGTTCTTCTTAATTAGAATTGACTTTTAATGCTAATAGGTGGGATATGATTAGCTCTGATTAAAATCAGGGAAGTTTTGCTACTTCGTTTCCCATTTTTGGAGTACTTTTTTTCAAGATTTTTTTTTTTTTATTGTGAGAGGAATAGGAAACTTGGCATCTTTATCCTTTATTTTGATTTAATAATGAGCGTGATCCTTTTATTGAGTGTCCAGGAGAAGAGAACGAAATAAAACGCCCAGACAGGTTTAGATATCCGGGGATCACTTAGTCTATTCATCCAATATTTGGATTCTTTGATTTCTTCAATTATGTATATCAAAAGGATGATAAATTATCAAACTTTTGAGCATATCTCTTTCTTAAATTTTTTCGTCAACAACCAATTTTAGATCAAAACCTCCTTTGAATATATTTTCTTAATAATATTTTTCTTGTTTCGTGACCAACGGTTCAAAGGTTTCTGATTTGAATTAATTAATTAAAGTAAATATAAACCAAGTCTAAATGACCCTAGATGCCGAAAAGACTTAAAAAAATATCCTCTATAAAGATGGATTAGAAAAGGAATTTTGAGAATCCATTCAGCAACAAGATGATGGTCGGCATAGTTAAATTGTTTCACTTAAAAAATATCTGGGAAGATTTTTATTTTCTTTCTCTTAACCCTATTTATGAAATATGTATAGAGAGAAAGTATTGGATTCATGTCAAAAATTCGATGTTGAGATTTTGATGGACGTTTTGAGGTCCCCTGAGTCCAAAAAAGTGAGTTCCGCAAATTGGACTGTCTGTCTGTGAACAAAATATCTCAGCAACGAAAAGAGCTATAATGCTGAAATTTTATATTTAAGTTTTTATATATAGGCCTATATATTTAAGTTAATTTTTCCAATTCTTATGAAATTTTGTATTTGTTAAGGATTCTCTATTATGTATAAAATATCCAAATATGAGATTAAAATTTTGAAAAATAACCATAGTTTATTTCAAGTTGTCAACATGTAAAACGCAAGTTTGAAACTAAGGTGCTATGGGAAACTAAATTTATCTCGACACAAAAAATCTAGTGTGACAAGCATGGTGCACAACTTTCTCTTACCTTCGAAGAGTAAGAGAAAGTTGTGTGCTCTGCGCCAGTCACACCAGATTTTTTTTAAGCTTTTTTTCTAAATTCAAAATTTACCATGAGGTTAGAATACGTGACAAGAAGATTCAACTATTTTTACAAGAAAAAAAAATCCAAGTTTATTCATCATTTTGATCTCATTAACAAATCTGAGAGTCATGTAATTGCTAAATTTTTATCCTTATTGGATATCTCTCTTCTTTCTTTTTCAACTTGAACCAATCCATTTGCTTGATTTTTTTTTCTTCCTGTCAACCCTATTACTTAGCGGCCAGATCTCCATAATTCCAAATATTTTCACGTTTTTAAAGAGGGTTGAGTAGAGTAGTTTAAAAATTTCTCACAATGTTTTTCAACTTTTTTTAATGGCCTTTCCCCTGTATGAAAGGAGAGATATCATCCTAAATTACCTTCAAATACAAAT
>JAKCPI010009119.1:0-82464 GCA_023213315.1 Euborellia annulipes
TTCATTGACATTGGATGCCTCCATTTAATAATTTCCTTATGAATTTAAATACATTTATTAAAAATTCTCTTATTTCTATATAAAAAAAAATTTGCTCAAATAGAGCGTGACAGAGAAAAACAGACGGACATTAGCGAATTATATATAGCCTATATATAATATTTTTATAAAATCAAAGTTTCCAGATCAAAGGATTAAAAGAAACAAAATTTTTAATTTAATTAGGCTGAACGCACACCTATCGAGCAAAAACGTTTTCTGACAAAACTTTTTGCTCTATGCCAATGCACACCGATCGAGAAAAAACGTTTTCGAAAAAAAATGTTTTAACCAAGAATAAAACGTTTTGCTCGATGCCAAAGATAAATGCTCAATGGCAAAACATTTTGTTCACATGTTTTGCCTACATGTATAATGGAAAGAACGGTGTTAAAGCAATCCACCTGGTAAGCAAGTGAATAACAAGTGGCCTACAATTGAAAATGTTTCTTTAAAGATTTTTCATTGTTAAATATAATGGGAGTCTAAAGAATCATGTCGCGAAACTGACATCATGTCAGATCCTTTGTTGAAACTACATGTATTTAAAAAATTTATTTTATTTTGAAAGGATTTACAACCCCTATGGAGCCTACGCTTCCTGAGTTTGCCACGAGGGTGGCAGCACTATTCGGTCTAAACGAAACGATCGTTATTTGTGAATTTATTTTGAAAAAATAATGAAATCGTAACTCTTTTTATTATTTTCTCTCAAGAGCTCTAGATATACATCTAGTGAGCACGGCCACCAATTTTATATTAAGTGAATATCTTGCTACAACTCATAACCCAGATAGCACAGTACGTCTTATGTACGTAAGACGTACTGTGCTATCTGGGAATTTTATAAAAAAATAAAAGAGGATGACATGAATCGTTTTAACAGAAATTTTGATTTTTCTTTTTTTTATGTATCAAGAGTTGTGTTATAGTAGTTTGTTTTTGAAATGCTTTTCTTTATTTTGTAAATATAAATCTGTAGATAAGAAGGAAAATCCTTAGTTGTCCAAAATATTTTTCATGATACATTTGACTCTCGATAATTCGATTTTTCGATAATTCAAACTTTTTAGCTGTAAACTTTGGTAAAGCCCTCGGGGCTTGGCGTAGAGGTTAGCGTGCTAACCTCGTATACCAAACGTCGCGGGTTCGGACCCCAGGCAGTCCGATGATTTTATTTAAGCCATTTGGATACTAGATGGCTTAAATAAGAATGCCTGGACTCCAATAACAGATAATTTCTTAAATAACGGTTATCGTCAAAGTCTTATATGGCCTAAGTTGCCGAAAAGACTGTGTGAATGTGAGTGTGAATGAGAAAAAGTGTGAATGTAAAAAAGAAAAAAAAAAAAAAAACTTTGGTAAATCGAAAAAAAAAATACTGTGTATTTAGATACACATGATAAGTGGAAATATTTTTCGTAACAAAAGGGGGAGAGAACGTTCTATAATGCAAACTAGGCCTCTTACCCATCTACAATTCGAATTTTTCCTAGCAATATTTACTCCTCATTTCCCGCATAGGACATCCCCCTCCTATCAGTCTAGCCTAACTTCCAAATTCTCCTTAATTTGTCACGATGAGTGCAAGGCACATCTCCCTTACTGTGTCCGAAGAAAAAAAATATTATCGCAGCAGTGGAAAGTGGTTAAAAAAAAGATTTCGCCAAAACATTCAATATTCCACCAGCCCTGTCCACAATTCTAAAGAATAAAGAAAAAAATGCACGGAAATTACAAGCGGGACAGAAACGGTGAATTTCCTTTTCTCGAGGATTCGTTAACCAGGTGACTCCGACAATGTAGAGGAAGTCGTTTTCATTATTTTTATTTGGGATTTTTTTTCATTTATTTCTCCCTCTAGCCGGAGGCCATAGGGGTATTATTTGAGGTTATATATAAAATTTATGTAAGGTCATATTTTCAAAAATATAATTAAAATTCTTATTAATTCGAATTTTTTTTCTTTCTTCTTGTTAATTCAAACTTCTTGATAATTCAAAAACTTGATAATTCGTATTTTTCTTGTGGTCCCTTAGATTTTGAATTATCCAGAGCAAACTGTATTAATTAATATGAAACAAAAAAATTGGCCAGTAAATATTATTTATATTTAAAAAATGGCAAAGCAAATTTATAAAACTTTCTCTTTAAAGAGAGAAAAAAACAACCATTGTAGTTTCTTTATTGAGATTCAGCCCACAGCTAATGTTTCGGTTCTAAGTTTGAACCATCTTCAATTTAGCACCGAAACGTTAGCCGTGGGCTGAATCTCAATAAAGAAACTACAATGGTTGTTTATTTTCTCTCTTTAAAGAGAAAGTTTTATAATTTGCTTTGGTAACATTACGTTTTTTTATTTAAGATTTATATATATATTAAGAGATTACGATTGTGTTACTTAAAAAATGTAGTGCATTAATCTTTGCTAGAACAATTTTATTCAAATCAAGGAGTAAAAACCAAGAGATCGATCCTTTTGCAGATATACACGAACATTTCCATTTTGCTTTTCCTCTCCTTTTCAGTAATGACAAATGGATTAGAGACCGAGGAAAATAGAGTTATCTTAATTGCTTAATGGTTTCCTTTCATTCCCCTGTTTTATCCTCTTCTTCGCCGATTTTAGAGCAAATAGAGTTTTAATTATTAGGGTTTCGATCGATATGCAAAAAGTCGCAAAATATGCATCTAAAAAGGCTGAAATATGCACTTAAAATATGCATTTATAATCCTATAATTTCTTTATTAATTAGAATGTACGAAAGCTTATTCTGTTGTATTCAGGTGACGATGGACATAACCTACATATATACACTATAATTTCTTGATGGCCTGGAACATAAAGCAGGGGGGCGAAATTTTTGTTATCATTATGTTAATATTCTAAATATAAACGTAAAATTTTACCTTTTTAAACGCCAAACACTTAAGAAAATCATAAAAAAAGAAATAGCCCACAACTTATATACTTAAAATTTATTACTTACTCTGTACAAGAGTACTACTTTTTCCATGTTAAATCTAGTTCGGTTTTCCATCAAAAATAAATATCTTTCCGTGAAACACCACTAGAAGATAAATACTTTTTACTTTCTCTTACCTATATATGTTAATAGTTTCATGTCAAAAATTCT
Source organism: Euborellia annulipes (assembly GCA_023213315.1). NCBI lineage: Eukaryota > Metazoa > Arthropoda > Insecta > Dermaptera > Anisolabididae > Euborellia > Euborellia annulipes. The sequence goes on from JAKCPI010009119.1 coordinate 3,177, forward strand.
ACATCGAGATTTTGATGTTTTGAGGTCCCCTGAGTTTTTTTTTTTTTTTATATATAAAACATTCACACTTTTTTCTCATTCACATTCACACTCACAGTCACACATTCACACGGTCTTTTCGGCAACTTAGGCCATTTAAGACTTTGACGATAACCGTTGTATTGAATAGATCTATTGGGGGTTCAGGCATTTCTATTTAAGCCATCTGGTATCCAAATGGCTTAAATAAAATCACCGGACTGCCTGGGTCCGAACCCGCGACGTTTGGCTTAGGAGGTAGGCACGCTACCTACTATGCCAAACCCGGGGGCGTCCCCTGAGTTCAAAATAGTGATTTTTCCAACATGTCTGTCTGTCTGAGAACCAAAATATCTCAAGAACGAAAAGAGCCAGGAGGTTGAAATTTTATATTCAAGTTAGGTATCCCCCTGGCACTTAACACAACGCTTTGGAACAAATTCGGTCAAAGAGTATTAGTATTTTTATGATGCACTTTTTCAGTTTTTTTCGATTTTCTCGAAATTCGCTCCAACTATTTTGATTAAAATTTATAAATCAATTATTTTTAGATGCTCTTTAAAATGTATATTCTCATTTTTCTTTTGAAATATTTTGAAGCACACTTTACTCTTGTATTTCATAGAAAAGATAGAAGAATGGTTGCAATGGCAACAAAATATAAATATTTTCTCATCTTTATAAATTTTTCATCTTGAATTTTAATATCGGAGGAAACTAAATATATGTCGACACAAAAAATCTGGTGTGACAAGCACAACTTTCAATTAACGAAAATAAGAGAAAGTTGTGTGCTATGCGATCAGTCACACCAGATTTTTTTAAATTTATTTGATGTTTTTTTGACACCTGATTCTGCTAATAAATTAGAATATATCCCTAATTTTTATTTTAGATTTATAAAATTTATTCATATAGGCTCTAGCTTATTAATAATTTTTCTTACGACTTAACTTGTTTTTATAATAAATTGTTGATTCATTGAAGAAAAATGTAAATATGAAAATGAATTAATTTTGTTTATTCACTAATGATAAATAAATTTATTTAGAAGATGTTGAAACCGCACTTTAGAATTTGGCGGTCACGGTCAATAAGATAAATTTAAAAGAAATTTATTTGTCGCTCAGGGGCCCACATCTTGTGGGTACGTGGATGGCGACCACGAGCTGCCCGAGCTGGGACAGGCAGTCTTGTTCTTTGTATGTCTGTCTTTTTCTTCGATTTCAATAGGCGTCAGACCGTGAGACGGGGCGGCCTGTTCTATCCTCGCAAAAACGCATGATAGGCTCGCATGCTTTTAAATAAAAAATAGCTTAAATAAGAATGTCTGGACCCCCAATAGATATATTTTTAACATACAAGTATCGTTTAAAGTCTTAAATTGCCTAAGTTGCCGAAAAGACTGTGTGTATGTCTGTGTGAATGTGAGTGTGAATGAGAAAAAAGTGTGAGTGTTTAAAAAAAAAAATAAATAAATAAAAAAATAACAATAATAATAATAATAATAATAATTAGGTCTAAATTTAATTTCGATTCTCTCTTTCCAAAACCGTCCGCAGCAAGGGCGGATCCAGAGGTGTTTCTCGGAGGGGGGGGGTAATCTGGTGTGACTCGTCGCACAGCACACTATTTTTTCTTAATTTCGGTAATTTAAAGGCGCATCCTGTACTTGTTTGCCTAAATATAAATACAAATCAATACAATTTTTAAGTATTAATTTTTAAAATCTTCATCTCCTGCTTATTATTTTATTCCAAGTTCAAATTTGCGAGTGGAGATTAATCTTTAAACCGATATTCTCGACTTTAACCAAGTTTACACAAAGGATTTTCCCGATCTTTTTATATTAAGCGAGGTAAAGAACCAAAACTTTTTTTTTTTATTATTATTATAATCCGCTTAAAAGGAGAAATTCGCTTGATGCTTCTTAGTTTATTATTATTCGTGATCAAAATATTTTAGCAATTTAATTCAGGTTCTTTTTTTGGAGGGGAGAATGAATATAAATTAGAAAACATTTTAGGGTTAATTTACGTATTTATTCATGCATAATAACCGAATTTTTAGATTAATATTGTTTTATTTGAAATTTTACAATATCTAAAAATTAAAAGAAAATTAGCCTTAATAACAATTTGACATTAATTAAAGATTAGATCGCTGCACCCTCATTTAATTTGATACCAAAATATCCAATTATAATATTATAGATAAAATACCCAGATAATGGCAATGAGATCATTAAATAATTTTTTAGTCAGTTTGGCAAAAACATTTAAACTCTAAATTATCTACTTCGTCCATCCCTTAATATTATTTAAATTAGTAGCCCAGTTATATATCATTAAAAAGTTTATAGTCCTGCTCTACACTAGTATGTTTATTTGCCTTTACAATTACATTTTGACGCAGGTTAATATTAAATTACAACCCCATCTCTATTCATCTTCATATGTCACTAAATTGGTTTATAATACAGTAATTTTCTTTTCCATTATATTTTTTAAAAGGAAATTATTATTACTTTTTTTTATCGTTTTTATCACTAAAAACCAGTTGGGAAAATACTCGAGAATTTGCGCACTAGTTCTATCTCCACCAAACAAATATCAAAGTTTGTAAACAGTATGGGGGAGACCCGGCCTAATTGTAGATTTTTACTTTCTCTTACCTATTGATGTCGAGATTTTGATGAATATACACGTTTTGAGGTCCAAAAAAGTGGTTTTCGCGACATGGTGTGCCTGTCTGCGTGTGTGTTCAATTTAAAGCATGAAGGAATTGAGCTAAGAGGTTAAAATTTTATATTTAAGTTAGGCACCCCATTGTTATTTAAGCCATTTGGCATCCGAATGGCTTCAATAAAATCATCAGACTGCCTGGGGTCTGAACCCGCGACTCATGGTATACGAGTCTAACATCCTAACCCCTACACCAAGCCCGAGAGGGAAGTAAAATTTATAAACATGTGGAAATATTTATATTTTGTTTCCATGTCAACTATTTCTCCTATCTTTCCTATGAAGTACAGTGGTCTTCAAACAATTTTGAGAGCAAAATGAGAATATAGATTTTAAAGAGCATCTAAAAATAATTGATTTTTTAATTTTAATAAAATCGAAAAGGGTCCAAAAAGTGGTTTTCGCGACATGGTGTGCCTGTCTGCGTGTGTGTTCAATTTAAAGCATGAAGGAATTGAGCTAAGAGGTTAAAATTTTATATTTAAGTTAGGCACCCCACTGGGGCGTTAAAATAAGCTTCTAAACAAAATCGGCCAAAAAGTACTAGCACTTTTCTGATGCACTTTTTCAGTTATTTTTTTTTTCGATTTTTTCAAAATTCCCTTTAACGATTTTGATTAAAATTAAAAAATCAATTATTTTTTAGATGCTCTTTAAAATCTATATTCTCATTTTGCTTTCAAAATTGTTTGAAGACCACTGTACTTCATAGGAAAGATAGGAGAAATAGTTGACATGGAAACAAAATATAAATATTTCCACATGTTTATAAATTTTACTTCCCTCTCGGGCTTGGTGTAGGGGTTAGGATGTTAGACTCGTATACCATGAGTCGCGGGTTCAGACCCCAGGCAGTCTGATGATTTTATTGAAGCCATTCGGATGCCAAATGGCTTAAATAACAATGCCTGGACCCCCAATGTGTATATTAATCAATAACGGATATCGTCAAAGTCTTATATTGCCTGAGTTGCCGAAAAGACTGTGTGAATGAGAAAAAAGTGTGAAAAAAAATACTTCTTGAATTCTAATATATCGGCGGAAACTAAAGAAATGTCGACACAAAAATTCTGGTGTGACAAGCACAGAACACAACTTTCTCTTATCGGATTTAAGGTTGTGTGCTGTGCGGCCATCACATCAATTTTTTTTTTTTTTTGTATGTAGTTTAATGAAATTAAATTTAAAAAAAATATATATTTTTCTATTTTCTCCTTTTTTTTATACTTATATATTTATAAAATACTAATGAGTTGGTTATTACATTATATCTTCAGATTTTAATCATCTTTAAATGTAAGTTAGCTATATAATACAAAATAATACAACAGTAGCTGTCAATTGAATTGAACCAAGTGGCGTGTGGATAATTCGGCGAGAGGTTGATAAATGATTTTTTAAAAAAAGCTAGTTTGATTTCTAAGCACTATGCACCTAAAAAAAAAAAAAAAAAAAAAAACTGAATAGAATTTTCTTCAAGCATGACATTGGAAACCGATCATTGATCTTCTTGACTTGGAATTTCGCAAAGAGATTACGAGATGATAAGGAAAATATGAAATTCAATTTAATATAAAAATAATTTCTTTTTTTTTCCTGAAAAAAATGAGGGGTGAAATGACTACCACCCTAACTAAATTAAAAAGAAAATCAATAAAGTTGCAAAACTTTCCGGGCTTCTTAATCAAAGTCACTACTTTAATGGAGGTGGGTTAGCTTTGAAAAGTTTTGCAATTTAGTTGCCTTAAAAAAAGCAATTTAAAGAGATTAATTAAATGTCAGAGTTTCCATATGTTTAGACGTCACTTTTATCCTCTTTACGTAATTTTTTATTTTTTGAGAATAAATCCTCTTCTCAACGATTGTTATAAAATTTGGTTCAAGACGTGATTCAAAGGTCTTATTTATTAATGGTTGAGTTATATAATATTTGGTTCAAAGAATACTGAGAAAGTTTTTTTTTTTTCATTTCGGCACCTTTGGCCATTTAGATCTCATCCCTAATTATTTAAATTAATTGGTAGCCCAATTCAATTTAAATAAATCTTTGTCGCATATGACGGGATGCGAACCCCCGACCCTGGTTACCAGCATGCTAACCACTACACCAAGGTCCCAGGATTCTTGAGATAGTTGTGGAGAGCGATGAATCTTTACCGCTCCCTGCGAACTGATTTACTCTTCGTTTTAATATCTTTTGATTAGCTAGACCAGTGGTTCCCAACCTTTTTTGGCCCATCGCCCCTTTCTGGAGGTTGACTAACACCGATCGCCCCCTTTTAATTTCCATTGTATGTTACAGAACTATACTCACTGTACAGTACATACACAAAATTTACATGATTCAATTTGAATCAAATTCATAAATTCTGTGATCTGCATCTGCATTTTCGCACAAAACATGATTTAAAATTTTTAACAAAAAAGTAACCAACTACTTTATTTCAAAGTTAAAAATAAATCAACTTCCTCAGACAACGTTTTCTTTTCAAAGTGAATAAATACAACTACTGCAGAAATAGGGACCGAAATGTTGAAATTTTTTTTTTAGTTAAATTGTATTAGTAATTACAATAAACCACAATAATGAAAAAAAATTATTTTGAAAACTACTCACTACTAGGAGTAGTAGTGAAGATTTATAATATTTATCTCCACCTAAATTTAAAAAAAATAATAATAATAATAATAATAATTTTATTTTTATGAAGAAAATTTCAAAAATGTATCTTTTATCCCTAAATTTTTTTTAATGGAAACAAAAATGACGTTTCGATTCTCAATTGGAATTGGATTCTTCATATTTTATTTTTATGACAATTTTTTGTCCTCTTCTATCCTGGCCATCTTCTAAATGGGATATTTTTCTCTTTGATTTTTTTTTTTTTTTTTTTTTTCTTTTAAATTTTTGTAAACTCTAATAATTTTTCCCCCTATGATTACTCATCGCCCCCCAATCGCCCCTGCTTATTTAATGCCCCCCTGAAAAATTAAATCGCCCACTTGGGGGCGATCGCCCCCAGGTTGGGAAACACTGAGCTAGACCTAAAAATCTGCTAACCTTCATCCTTATCCGTGTGCTTCCAGAAATAACACACCTACAGTAGTGTAACTATAAGTGTGTAGTATAAGTGGTGGAATAAAACTTGTTATCAACGTTTGGGCTGCTTATCATACTTCCTCAGACGGAGCAGTTGTTAAAAAATAAAGTTCTCTGTTCTGAGCAGGACCGCAGACAGAAAAGGCAGGTGGGGATAAATCCCCGAGGGCGGCCCTTGAACTTTAACCATAAATTTCAAATGTAAATTTTTTTTTTTAATATAATATTTTTTTCCTCTGAATCGCACAAATTCCAATTTAAAATTTAAACTTATTTTAAAGAGGAAGGGGGTAGATGGCCCGTATTAATATACAGCCCCGGAGCTCTTGCCGGTCCTGATCCTGACGATCTGTCTGCAGTGTGCACACTAAACCTATCAACGAAATTTAAATAAACCCTGTTTTGGCTGCCTATTTTACTTTTTACTTTAATAATATTAGATCCTTATATCGAATCATTATACTGTGTTACTGGGTAGGTAAAAAGTTTTTATTAATTACTCTAGAGGAGGGTCATGGCTAATCGGATAAGCTCTGGATCCAACACAACTTCAAGTACTTCTTACTGCCAGTCACATTCTCTGGTAGAAAAGTGGGAGATAATCTCACTTCTGTAGAATCATAAAGAGCCTTAATGGTCTAAGTGCGTCTACTCTGGGATCGGCGACTTTAACGTAAACTAATTACCTCTAATAGTATAAAATAGAAGATGGAAGGCAGCCAAATAAAAACATTTATTTAATCGAGTTGATCACCTGTATCTTATAAATAACTAAAATCAAAAGTGTCTCTCTCTATATTTATATTGATAAATTTTTATAAACTTCATAGAACAATTGTATCCGAGTTAATCAACCTTATTTTATTTTTCTTATGTTCTGACTTCACAGATATTCTGTGCTTTTAAATAGAATTTCTACTCTTTGCAGCTATCAAAAGAATTAATTTTAACAAAAAGACTTTCTCTCACTCTTTCTGTTAAAAAAGAATTTTAAAATATTCAATTTTCATTTTATAATTGCTTAACATTTTAATTAAAGACTTGTATGAAATATCGTAAAAATAAATCAACATTTCTTGAGAAAATTAGAAAAGTCCGCGTCTCGTACTTTTCTTATCCACCCACACTCTTTCTCCATTGACGTTTTATTGAATACTTGAACGAATTCAAAAACAAAAAGCAGGCAGACGCGGCTATTATTAATTAATAAATAATCCCAGAGAGGACCACTACAATCGTTGGTGTTAAGTAATGCCAAGAGCACATCTGAATCTTAAATAGAATGATGCAAGAGGTAAAAGAAAACTTAAAAACTGTTATCTCATTGGATAAATAATATCTCTGTAATTTGTTAATTCAAGTTCTGAAGAAGGCTATTTGCCGAAACGATTGAAAATGGCCAAAATCGTAAACCCTTGAAAAATAAACAAATACCTCTAAAAATAATTTAATTATTTACAAAAACCTGACCTAACAATCCGCACCAAATGCCCTCGCGTAACAAGCGTGTTATATAATTTTAAATATATACAAATTAAAACCCAAATGACATCTGCAGCCGAAAATGGTAATTAAAAAAAAAAATTTAATTTAAAAGTGCGATTAGCCGAAAGGAAAGGCTTATGAAGACAACTCGAGTTCGAATCCACCTCATGGCAAAAAATTATCAAACTCTACTTGAGATGCCTCGTGAGGAAGGAAATGGAAACCCACCTCAGTATCATTCCAATGAAAGTTACTCCTCAGAATAACCACAACGTGTCAGGTCTGACACTAATGACTAAAGAGAATTCCTAATTAACAGGAAGATGAAGAAAATAGACTTTAATCGGCCCAAAATTATTTATTACCAATGTCGACGTTTCGGGGACTATACGTCACCCATCCTCAGGACAAAGGTCGTAAAAAGTATTTCGTGCCTCCAGCACTCGTATAATAATTACAACAATTATCTTGTTGTTTAAAATGATGGCTTGAGCTCACCATATAGCCAAATTGTATGCAAGTTTTAACCACGAGCCACTCTGAGTCAATGCTAGGCATCTAGATAGAACAAGATAATTGTTGTAATTATTATACGAGTGCTGGAGGCACGAAATACTTTTACGACCTTTGTCCTGAGGATGGGTGACGTATAGTCCCCGAAACGTCGACATTGGTAATAAATAATTTTTGGCCGATTAAAGTCTATTTTCTTCATCTTCCTGTAAATTAGACGGCCTTCCTCCATACGATTATATTCCTAATTAAGTTTTTTGTCCCAATTTGATTTTCTTTAGCTAGAAGCGTCAGATGAAACCCTCCTATTATTTTGTTTTGCAATTTTATTTTAATTTTGAATAAATTTCTTGCCCTGTCTTATTTTGTTTTGCAATTTTCAAATTGTTTTGTCAAGTGTTTAAAAAAAAAAAGTGAAATGAATTTCACCTGAGGAATGAATCATCATGATCATGAATCGCTCTCTCTGTTGATGTTTGGATTGCCAGTCAAGGCCAAGGTCTGTTGATAATTTCGATCTACCTCTATTACTACTACTCTCTACCTTTCATGGGAAATTTAGGTGATAAAAAACGATGATGTCATGGTTATTTCTTGCCAAATAGATTAATTTAGTTTAGTAACCTTCAGTTATGGGTGTATTATTAAATCAGCCAAGGTCAGGGAGTTATTGACATGTATTAAAGAAGTCATTGGTCACCTAAATGAAGATCCTATTAATTAGAAACAGAAAAATGATTATTATTATTAATTTCTTTCTGTCCAATTGATTAGTTCTAAGTGCAATATAATTTTCTACTTGGTCGCGTTTACATATGTATTGTTTATGTTTTTTCTCCTGTTTTGTTTTTTTGTTCCTGGCTACAATTGTATGTTGTAATTGATATTATATTCTTTTATTTATTCGGACTATCCACAGTTTAACTTTAAATTACAAAGGCCAAGGGTTCGCATCCAGTCCCAGGTGACAAAATTTATTTCAATTGAATGGATATAAATCAATTTAAATAAATAGGAACGGAATCTAATTGGCTTCCGATGCCGAAAAAGACCTTAAATCGAATTAAAAAACAAAAAAAACTTTAAATTATAATAGGTTATGGGCCCAGAACAGTGTATAAATCTCTAGATTTTTTGGATCGAAGAAAACCATTTAATTTTGGAATTAGTGTCCTCGTGAAACCAGGATGGGCGATCATCCTCGGTAGCCACCTAGCAACAGGATATATTAAAATTTGAAATTTTATGTTATCTTAATGTAGCCACTAGCAATGATAAATAAAAGAGATGTTAGAGACAGATAATAATTATTTAATAGGTGTTTTTAAAGATAGCATCAGCATTATCTTTCGTTTGATTTCTTCTTATTATTTTAGAAAACGGTCACGTTCTATGGTCCATTTGAACTGAAACTGTAATTGTCCTCCACTATCCAATTATTTAGTTAATTAAGTAAAAGCCTTTATCACCATAAAACAAATGCTATTCGAATATATTTTTCTCTCCCTTCTCATTGAAAAGTAACTCGAGACGCAAGTTGTAACTAACACTTCATTGAAAATTCATGGAATTGTATTTTAGATTAATTGAACTAAATGGTCCAGTAGCAAAAAAAGAATTGAAATTTATTTGCTTGTTAGAAAAATAATGTGCTCATGAACCCATAAAAAAAAGCTTGTTTTCATACTATAACTAGCCGTAGTAGGTAGCGTGCCTACCTCCTATACCAAACGTCGCACAGTGGGCTGAAATCGAAAAAAAAGCGGCCATAATTATCTTTTTTTGGGCGGATTTTTACAAAATTAAAACTATACATACAGAATCATATGTTCTTCTATACCCTTCAATATTTTCATATTTTACCGAAAGGGGTTGAAATTACCCCTTGACAAAGTTGAAAAAAAATTATGATGTGGGAAATATAAAGAAAAACATATGTCAAAAAATCAAAAAAAAATATGCGTTTTACAAAAATGACATTTATTTTTACAAAAAACATACCTGGGGTGAACTACCCCTTACTGAAGGGAGCAAAAAAATAATTTTTTTTTGATAATTACAAGCAATATGTCTTTATATACATTTTAATGGATGCTGATTCCAAAGATGTCATCTATTTTTACAAAAAACACACATGGGGTGAACTACCCCTTACTCAAGGTGTCAAAAAAATTTTGCTTTGATAATTACAAGCAATATATCTTTATATACATTTTAAAGGTCACTCGTTACAAAAATGTCATTTATTTCTACAAAATATATACATGGGGTAAACTACCCCTTACTGAATGGAGCAACAAAATATTTTTTTTTTTTTGCAATTACAAGCAATATGTCTTTATATATAATTTAAAGGTCACTCGTTACAAAAATGTCATTTATTTTTACAAAATATATAGATGGGGTAAACTACCCCTTACTCAAAGAGGTCAAAAAATATTTTTTTTTTGATATAACTTATATAAGCAATACGTCTTTATATACATTTTAATGGATTGCTGATTACAAAGATGACTTATTTTCTCTTCCCTCAACATTGGGGGGTTTGGGGGGAGGGAGCTCGAGCCCCTTGGGCCCCTTGGAGTCAGCTTCTATGTCTCTGTCATTATACTTAAATAAAAATTATTTGCTAAAAAATAAATATCATTACTATAATATAAAGCTCTAGCCACTAACTTCTGTTTTATGTTCCTGTTTACCACTCTCTGATTGACCAGAGACAAAGGAAGTGGAGTCAGTGAAGGAAATTTAAAAATTTTGCGCCGAAGTCGAGCAATTGCAAAATTTCCAAACAGTGAGCAAGAATAAATTTGATGCATTTGCTCATCGAAGGCATGTAAGGGGGTCCAGGGGGGCTTTACCACTTGTATACAAAAATAATATAGTTATTTCAATAATATTAATAAGAATATGAACAAGAAAAATTGAAATTTTCAAATATTGGATATTTCCTTTTCATAGATTATTTTTTCAAAAGATTACAAAATTTGAGGCCCCACCATAAAATTTTATGGTCATTCTTATATAGCCTGATTTTATTTTGTCCGTCAGCCCTTTGTCACGTTTCAATATTATCTGTAAAGCAGAGAGAAGTTCATATGGTTTGACGGAAATCACTTGTTTTTCTGCCGATTTAATTATAAAAAAATTAATAAAAATTCGGCGGGCAAATTCGGGCAAAAAGTTTCGATGCAATCATGTTCTACATGTATTCTAGTTTCAGAATCTATTGAGTTTGTTAGGGATCCGCATGGATCCCATATACTTTTTTGAAATTGAAAAAAATTTATATTGCTTTTTTTTTTACTTACAAAAAAAATTTATTTAAAAATAAATAACTGAAATACAAGAAAAACAAAAATATTTTCAGAAAGAAGATTAATTTACCTATGATTCAAAAAAAAGTTCATTAAAATTGGATCAATATTAATACATGAAAAAAATTCCTGAATATCGACTTAAAACGCAAAGAAAAGTTAGTAAGTTTTCTTGCCCACTTTGGCGCTCTATAGCTCTGGTTTGGGTTGGGTAAAAAAAAAATGAATTATTTTACTGAGGTCCACATATAGTCTATTATTGGTGTGCAAAACGTTGTTTTTATATTTTGAAGTTCATTTTTTCGAATTATGGCCGCTTTTTTCCTATTTCAGCCCACTGTGCGTCGCGGGTTCGGACCCAGGCAGTCCGATGATTTTATTTAAGCCATTTGGATACCAGATGGCTTAAATAGAAATGCCTGAACCCCCAATATATATATTAATTACAACGGTTATCGTCTAAAGTCCCTGAGTTGCTGAAAAGACTGTGTGAATGTGTGTGTGAGTGTGAGTGTGAATGAGAAAAAAGTGTGTGAAAAGTGTACTATAACTAGAGAAGTGAAATCCACATTGCCAATAGGGAAAAGATTAGTATTTGACATTGAAGTAATTTTCAAAGAGTAGATATTGAATTTTTTTAATATTCTTCATATATTGTAAATGTATTGAGTCTATGCCAGCTTTTTACTTGTTTCTGGCTGACGTCATTGCTCAAGAAAATTCAAATTTACTAGATTTCTGTCATGAGTAACAATTATATTGGCAAAATAAATATGGTCTAAATGGCCTTTGATGCCTTAAAAATTCAAATGAAAGATAAAAAAATTTTGAACAAATAAAATCAAGAGAATCTCTTTATAGCTAATTCACATGCCAAATTATTCCATATCTACAAAGACTATGTCACGGAAAGCTTTATTTCTGAAAAAAAAAAATAGTTGGTCTTGCCAAATGTAGACTATTTTTTGGATTCATCTCTAGTTCATCCATACGAAAATTCAATAATAAATAAAAGATGATGAATAATGACCGGAGAGGAGACAAAAGATAATAACAATAAAGGCTACCTTGGCACAAACTGGTATAGGATTTTAATGGTAGGCATTTTAGCATATTTTCTTGGTTATTGTCTATACCACACTATATGTCACGGACTGGTTCAAGAGAAATAGTGGGAATCCCCGATGAATTTGGATAAAAATTTCCGGATCAATAAAAAAATCTCTACTAACCTAGATATAAATACTAATATTTAAAAAGTAAATAAGTTATCAAACTAAATTATGTATGAAATATTTGTTTATATGTTGATTATAAAAAAAAAAGAGATTAAATCTGAAATTAAATAACGGAACTGACAAGTCAAACAACTTCTCAGAAGTTAATGCCAATGTAATTACATCTTCTCTCCTTAGAAAGCGATGATGGATTTGGAATGGTTTTTTGGGATTTTTCTTAAGGGATTCACTGAGCTTTTGAGCTCAGAGTATAAAACTAACGACTCTCTGCCGTTTGGAATCATTAAACAGTGCAGAGGAGCGAGTGTGGATTTTCACGAGTACAAAGGCTTTTTTTTTCCTCTTTGTTTGTAAACTCTTCCTTATCGGTAAGTCATTTTAAATCAAAATTTTATCATGAATATTTTTAAATAATGATTATAGATTCTTATAATAATAGACTTTTCAAAGTGAATCAAAAAACGAAAAGAAATACAAGGAAACCGATAAGACACTTTAAAAATTGAATAAATCTATTAACTAGGCCTATATAATAGATTTATTCTCGCCAACCGGCTCTGAATAAGAGGCCGAAACCTTAGTCTAGTAGGGCTATAATAAAATATAAACTTATTTGCTGCTTAAGTGAAGAAATTTATCCTAAATGAGAAAACATTTTCTAATTGGACTAAAGAATCAGAGGATTGTTTTAATCTAGAAACAAAATGTCGCTCCTAATTTATTAAAAATATAAAAACCTTGAACTGTTTATCAATTTTTATACATATTAATTAGTTCGGGTTTAAGCCTGAAAGATAGGCAAACCAAAAGCTCCGCTTAAGCAGACCACATCTCCGTAGTTAGAGAAAATCAACGAAGGCTATTTGGGTTGCCTATCTTCCAGCGCTATAACATGAACCAATTATGCACACCATAATAACTATGCTTCATTCTTGTAAGTCATTAGACGCCTCTCTCAACCCTTAGGTCCATTCTACACGAGCGCTTTTGGCACGTTTTTAAAGCTTCAAAACCGCGAGTCAAACAGAACTAAGGAGTTTAAATGAGAGCTTCTAAACGGGCGTTATGAGCCCCAAAGGCGTTCGAAACGCCTACAAAACGCGTGCCCATTTTATACGTGGCGTTTTGAATGCGTTTTAACGACACCTTTTTCTCATTCACACTCACACACAAATTCACACAGTATTTTCAGCAACTTAGGCTAACTGTTATTTAAGACTTTAAACGATACCCGTTATTATTTATAATATCTATTGGGGGTCCAGGCATTTCTATTTAAGCCATTTGGTATCCAAATAGCTTAAAATCATCGAACTGCCTGGGGTCCGAACCCGCGACCTTCGGTATAGAAGTTAGGGACGCTACCAACTACACCAAGCCCGAGGCCAAATAATCTTATTGTTATTATTCTTATTGTTGTGGAGCTTATCTCAATTATAAAGTTTAAAGGTCCTCGGGTTTGGCGTAGTGGGTGGCGCGCCTGCCTTGTATACCAAGGGTCGAGGGTTCGGATTCCAGGCAGTCCTAAGTTGCCAAAAAGACTCTGTGTATGCCTGTGTGAATGGAAAAAAAAGTGTGAGTGTTTTTTTTTTTTTAATTTTTTGATTTTTCTTTAAACTTTTTGTTTAAAGAAAAATCAAAATTCTTTTCATATTATCATTTATACCAAACAGACTAACTCATATTTTATTAAAATTTAATCAAACATCGAATTAAAATTAAAAAATAAAAATTACAATACTTGAATTCAAGTGGTTATGCCAAAATTTTTCCTGCAACTAAAAATGTTGATATATCTAATACTTTTTCGACCATGCGGGGTCGGAATTGAAAATGAGGCCGATGAGTATATAGACAACTACGAGTATAAGTAGGATTAAGTAGGGCTGGACGGTAATGGATTTTCATTACCGACCTCGATAATGAAAAAAAAACCGGTTTTTTTCGAAAGTCGGTAAAAAATTTTTACCGCCCGCGGAACCAAAGTTTGCCGCCGCGGAACATTTTTGCGGAACCAAAATTTTTCCCAGGCCGAAAAAATATTTTACCTTTTTTTAGAGAGCCAATTTTTTGCCGAAACATCTTTTTTTTAGAGGCTCCGATTTTTTGCCGAAACATTTTTTCCCTCCAGCGGGACCAAAATTTTTTCCCGCCCGGAAAAATATTTTACCTTTTTTTTAGAGAACCAATTTTTTGCCGAAACATCTTTTTTTTAGAGACTCCGATTTTTTGCCGAAACATTTTTTCCCTCCAGCGGGACCAAAATTTTTTCCCGCCCGGAAAAATATTTTACCTTTTTTTAGAGAACCAATTTTTTGCCGAAACATCTTTTTTTTAGAGACCCAATTTTTTGCCGAAACATTTTTTTCCCCTCGCGGAACCAAAATTTTTCCCCGGCCGGAAAAAATATTTTACCTTTTTTTAGAGAGCCAATTTTTTGCCGCCGCGGGACCACAATTTGGTTTGCCGCCGCGGAACATTTTTTTACTCGCCGAACCAAAATTTTTTACCGCCCGAAAAAATAGGTTTTTACCGACTTTCGAAAAAAAAACCGGTTTTTATCGAATTAGAGGTTCGTTACCGCGTTTTCGGTAAAAAATTTTTACCGGTTTTTACCGGTAAACCGGTTTACCGTCCAGCCCTAGGATTAAGCCTATATATTAGACGAAAATACTCTTCATATGGATGATTTAAAAAATTAAATTGAATTTTATTTTCCTTTGATATGTTTTTTTTTGTCTTTCTTTTTGAGACCAATAAAAGTTCATGTCTCAGTTGTTTTTTCCTTTTTCTACTCTTAGAGATGGCTGCCTTGCAAACCGTCTGGATTCTTTTGCTCGTATCTGCAATGGTCTTGGCGATGCCCAGAGGCAAAAAAAACGAGGAGCCCCGAGGCAAAGTCGACGGTAATATCGAGTATAGAAGAGGAGTGGGAGTGATTGGAAGCGTCCAGGCGTCCCGCGACTTCATCAGGAGCAAAGACGGCAACACGAGGTATACTTAAATCCTTAAAGCCTCCCCTAAGGATAGCGGAGAGATTCGAATTTATCACCGAGCTCACTGATCGTTGTTTTCCTTAAGGCGAATGAAAAAAAAAAGAAAAGAAAAAAAAATGTTGATTAGATCGTCGAGTGAGAAATTATATCAATTAAATTGAACCCGCCGATAGCAATTATATTAAATTAGAGCGTAAATGAGTTTTGTCTCTTGTTCTCTCTGTTTTCTTTGTCTTTTGAACTGTTATATATAATAAAAAAAAAAAAATTGATTTTGTTTAAAATTCGTTAAACGATGATGAGGTAATGGAACTAATGAGGACATTTTGACTTTGATTTCCAAGGCTGATGGCCATCGATTATCAAAAGAATTTTATCAAGAAATCTTTGGAATAGACTACTTAAATTTGATGATGAAAAAGAACTGACTTCTTTATTAAAAGAATTTTGGATACCAAATGGCTTAAATAAAAATGCCTGGACCTAAATATATAAAATTTCATAATAACAGTTATCGTTTTTTTTTTTTTTTATTAAAAAAAAAAACACACTTTTTTCCATTCACACTCACACACTGTGTGTACATTTACATAGTCTTTTCGGCAAATTAGGCCAAATAAAACTCTAAACAATAACCGTTGTTATGAAAGTATATAGTATATATTGGGGTCCAGGCATTCTCAATCCAGCGCCTGCTTGAGGATTTGTTTAAGTTCATAGAATACACAAATGCAAAGCATACATAAATGGTTTTCTATACATTTTCCTATGGGAGGAATCGTAAATTTAGGAATTAATAACTCAAAAAGTTGAAGGAATTTCGGGATAAAAATAATATTCCTGTAATCTCTTGAAGGTCCTCTTTAAGCATAAAAATTTGGTTTCGAAATTCCAACGGGAAGTTTTTTAAACAACCTTTGGTCCCGAAGAAGGACGCGATTGGCGTCCGAAATGTCGACCGAAAGAATTTAAATAAATTTTTATTCTCCTGGCCTTCCTTACGATTAATATATAACAGCCATTTTACACTTTTATTAATAATTTATTTATTTTATTGTTTTTTTTTTTTTTTATTTTTTTTTTCGACGTTTTGAATTTCAGTATCTAGCCTAAAAATTTTTAAAATATTTTTTAACTCATGACCTCTGAAAAAATATCAAAAATATTTTTATAATGCTGCAGGTGGGTGGGTTTGAGCTAGATATGTTTGTGCTTCCTATATGTTTTGAAAAGGTAGGGACCAGGGTGAGAGGCGAACTTCCCTGACTAGACTCAGAGGCCGCGAATGGAGTGACTAGTTGTTAAAAAATCTGGTGTGATTGGCGCACAGCTCACAACTTTCTCTTACCCTTCGGTAAGAGAAAATTGTGCACCGGGCTGGTCACACCAGATTTTTTTGTGTAGAGATATATTTAGTTTAGTTAGCACTTTAGTTTCAAACTTGACCACGTGATTCATAGATGGCACTGAGCTACGAATGCTTCTACATCAGTAAAGTGTACTTCAAAAGATTTTCACGAAAAATTTCACTGATATACCTTTTAAAGAGCATCTAAAAAATAATTGATTTTTGAATTTCAAACAATTTTGGTGGAGCGTATTATGAAAAAAAATCGAAAAAAACTAAAAAAGTACATCAGTAAAGTACTAGTACTCTTTGGCCGATTTTGTTCAAAAGCTTATTTTCAGTTCCGGGAAAGTACCTAACTGAAATATAAAATTTCAATTCAGTTGCTCAATTCCTTCATGCTAAAAATCACAGATAGAGCTATTTGCGGGATCCACTTTTTTGGACTCAGGGGACCTCAAAACTCATCAAAATCTCGACATCGAATTTTTGACATGATCGCAATACTTTCTCTCTCTATATATTTCATATTTAGGGTAAGAGAAAGTAATAATTTAATAAAACTTCGTGTGACTTTATTCTCTGCTTAGTTTTTAATTAGAAAAGTAATTAGAATCTACTTAGAAAAGCACAAAATATCTATAATATACAAATGACAAATGATGATCGATCCTGATGACCTGCCCTTGAAATGCCTATCAAAAAAATAAAAAAAAATTTTGAATTATACACTTTAAAAATGAATTATAAATAGGGTCCGACCGAAACAAGATTTTCAGCCGAAACCGAAACCGAATATTCGGCCTCAACCTTAGTTTCGGCCGAAACCGTAACCGAAACCGAAACTTGTATTACCTATAAAAAAATTTATATATTTTTTTTTTTTGAAATTTTTTTTCCCTCCTTGAAAAACATTTTACCTTTTTTTTAGGGAAACAAAAATTTTTTCTCCTTCAAGTGCAAATCATTTGACCTTTTTTTTTTAAGACTCAAGTTTCGGCGTACTTTTTGGCCGAAACCGAAACTGCGGCCGAAACCATGATTTTTGGAATGGCCGAAACCGAAACCGAATATTCGGTCGGTTCCTAATTATAAAGTTCAAAAATATACCTAGTGCCAGCTTAAATAACTTATTAATGTATCCTCGTATCCTGATTCTTGGAAAGCATTAATAGAATTGACGCAGAAAGAGGAAAATACGCTATTTCATATTATAAAGAGGATGGTTGGTTTAGTAAAAAAATTTTAATTGGATAAAATATTATTTGATTTGGAGAAGTTCAAAAAAAAATTAGTAAATTTATTCTATTAAACAAATATATTAATATTAAACAAATCATTACGCTCTTCTAAATATTTAACTTGACAAAATAAAATTTCCAAAATATTTTATTTAATTACCGTACCTAAAGATTTTTAACAAAAAAAAAAAAAATATTTTATTTCCTTGACCTTTGAAAATTTAAATTTAAGTCGAGTTATAAAGTGTTGGGCGTTGGGGTATTTTTAAGGTGGCGTCTCGGGGTGCTAATTTTGGGACTTTCCAGCTGCACAATTTTGAAGCTATCGACCTCAAATTTTTTTAAATTAAAGCTATTTAAAATATCTACAACTTATAGAAGCCCTTTTTTGATTTTCGAAAAAAAAAATTTTTTTTTTAGATTAATCGCATTAAATAAAATATATTTTAAAAAGGAGCTCTATAAGTTGTAGATAATTAAATTAGTAATCATTGTGTTAAAGAATAATTAATTTTTTGCTTTTAATTAATTAGCTGGAAAGTCTAGAATTAAATGGAACAAGTTACGTGTTTTCCAATGGGGGAACACTAACGCCATCTGGTGCCGCCTCGAGTCAATCGTGCTTTAACGGTTTTTGAGACCCACCTTAAGGACTTTGTGAAGAGGAACTTTCAAAGAAAATTTAACTATACGACTTACTAGCGCATCTAATCTGGGAAATTGCGTCAAACCGCGGAGGTAGTTTCTTATAAAAAATAAAAATGGAATTAACAAAAAAGAAGAATATCTGACGAAGTAAAAAAATATTTTTTATTAGTCCTGTCTCCTCTTCAAAAAATAAAATTTTGAGATAAAAGAGTTTCTTTTTCATTTCGCATTTTTGAGTTTTATTGCGGCTCAGTTAAAAAAATTTAATAAATTTGGTTCCGAAAAAAACAAAATTTTTTGCAGGGCGGAAAAAAATATTTTCATGGAGGAAATAATTTTGGTGGCTTTTTTTAAGACAGAGGTTCCAATTTAATTTTGTTCTCTGAGAGAAATACTCTGATTAAGACAAATAAACACAAAAAATACACCCCCATTCTGATCGTACATATTGATGTTTATTTGAGGAGTGGGTGGATAATCGAGAAATAATTTTATTGACTAGTTTTGAAATGGGATTGATTTTCAAATAACATCCTATATGGCCCAGAGGGAATGAACCGAACGCCCAATCGAACACAATATTGTTATGACATTATTGGTCGAAATTGTGGTCAAGTTGTGAAATAGAAGATTTATTTTATCTCCTTAAACGTTTTAGTTTATTCATCACTAATAGGTCTAATTTAAAAAAGTGAATAGTCATTTAAAAAAATAGATAATCCCTAGATCCGTTGAATGATTTAGCATGAGTTAAAAAGTCATTGAATTTTAAATTATTTCTTGGCTTTTGTAATATGTAGTAATCCGAAAAATATATACCAAAGTGGTAATCGGAAGGGGGAGAAAGATAATATGATATTTCTAAGAAAATTACTTTTTGAATACACAAAAGGGGCATATCAAAAGAACATTTTTAAGTTTATTTACTTTTTCGGCCATTTAGATTTAAGAATATCTTTGAAATAATTATGGCTCCTTATAAAAAAAAATTTTAAATCTAGTGGGACTAATCGCATAGCACACAACTTTCTATTACCTTCGGTAAAAAAATAAAATTTATTAAATATTTAGAGTAATAGAAAGTACACAAGATTTGGTGTGACTGTCGCACCAGATTTTTTGAGTCGACATATATTGATATTTAGTTCCCGACAGTACGGTACATTCGATTTTCAAGATTTATATGTGAAAATATTTATATTTTGTTACCATGGCAACCATTTCTCCTATCTTTCCTATGGAAAGTACATAAGTAAAATGTGCTTCGAAATATTTCAATGGCAAAATGAGAATACATATTTTAAAGAAAATCTAAAAAAATAATTGATTTATGAATTTTAAACAAAATCGTTGGAGCAAATTTTGAGAAAATCAAAAAAAATTGAAAAAGTACATCAGTAAAGTACTAGTACACTTTGGCCGATTTTGTTCAAAAGCTTCGTGTCACGTCCCACGGGGGTAGCAAACTTAAATATAAATTTCAACCTCTTAGCTCTTTTCATTCTTGAGATATTTTGTTCACAGTCAGACCCCTAGCGTAACGTTTTTTAGCTGGGCCCCCCGCAACCTTGATTTCGGGCCCCATTATTAGACCATACAAAAAATATTTTTAAAATACCGTATATCCCTGAACCCTGAGGGCCCCGGGCCCTCTCAAAATGAAATTTTCATTAAATTTTTTACCGTTTTTATCGGAGCTCTGAGGGCCCGAGCCCTCTCAAAGAGAAATTTTCATTATTATTTTTTTTTTTTTATCTAAATTTGTCCGTTTTTATCGGATACAGTTTTTTAGTCAGGACTGGCCCGTGGGCCCCCCAAGGTCCGGGGCCCCCCGCATCGCGGGGTCTGCGGGGGCGTACGTTACGCCACTGAGTAAGACAGACCATGTTGCAAAAACCATTTTTTTTGGATTCAGGGGTCCTCAAAACGAGATATCCATCAAAGTCTCGACATCGAATTTTTGACATGTATCCAATACATTCTCTATATATATATATGTATATTAACCTATACATATAGGTAAGAGAAAGTAATATTTGAGTATTAGAACGTACACGCATCTAGCGGGTCACTCTGAGAAATTGTTTTAAATCATACACAAATCATTGTACCACTGACTTGCTTATCAGATGCTGTCCCATCCATATGTGGAATTTATTTTTTTAATTTTTCCTCTTAGGCAATCCAATAAATATTTTCATTAGGATATCCTTAACCTTTTTGCAGAAATTCATTTTATTACGCTTTATTATATTATTTATTATATTCATTAAGAAAGTAATTGTTACCAGTACTTCTTTTTTTTTTTTATTCATTCACTACAGTATGCTCATAAAGGTTTTGCAATTTATAATTATGCACTTTTCGTATAAATATTTTTAAAGTCATAAATCTCACTGAGCTTTTTTATTGAACATTAAATTTTTTTCAGGCTCTCGGCAGGTGTCGAAGGTAGAGGGGTAATCGCAGGGCCGATGCGACGACACTCCAAGCCCAGCGCTAGCGGATTTATTAATTTCTCTCACCGATTTTAATCATTTTATCAAAAAATCTATTCAATTATTTCTCCTATTTTTAACCAAAGACAATTTATTTTATTTTCTAATAAATTATAATTTTATATATTTTTTGTCTTTTATTTCCTACCTTTTCAATCTTATTCTCAAGGAAAAACAAAACCTCTGCATAATATCTTTTTATAGTTAAAATTATGATATGTAAACAAGAATATAAATTAAAAATAATAATAAAAGCCATAATGAAATTTTAATAAGTGGGTAAAAATAAAATGCATCCGGTATTGAGAGTATGAGATTGCGGGAAAAAATGGTTTCTTTTCCTCCTTGTAATGTTTCTTGGATTGATTTTCTGTCTGTTTCACATGTTCATATTTATCTGCAGCTAAAAATGTTTTAGTGCTTAAAATGTCAATTTTAATATTGTCTCATTCATTCAATCTTAATCGTGCCCATCACTCAGAATATTATTTTTGAAAGCAGTAGAAAATTTACTGCTGTTGTTTATACAAGGAGTGGTATAAAGTGTGGTTGGTGAAGATGCCCTTTATTACCCTAAAGAAATAAAATATATATTTTTTTACTTTTAAAGATTTGTCTTTAATTAATATAATCGAATTATTTCAAACCAAAAGCCTTCAAAAATCATACCGTATTGTTGTAAATTATTATGAAATGAAAATTCTAGTTTTAATCTCACTCCAGAATTGTTTCATATTGATAAAACCTCGAAATGTTCGAAATTTGAATGTTTAATTTAATTGAGGTGTATAGCTGATAATATGATTTATTTAAGGTTCGGGAAATCTCCAATGAGCAACGCAGCTAGTTTAATTTAATGGGAAACAATTTTTCCTAAAATACATATTTAGCATTTCAAGTGATTTTTTGTAAATAATTTCAACTCTTCACTATCTTTAGCACTTGCCTTCGGTAAGAGAAAGTTGTGTTCTGTGCTTGTCACACCAGATTTTTTTGTCTCAAGGCATATTTAGTTTCCTCCGATATATTAGAATTCAAGATGTAAAATTAGGGGGCCCTCGGGGCTTGGTGTAGGGGCATGTATTTCTCCATAGGGGGCTATTTTAATGTTGGGGTAGGTAAGTTATCAAAACGACCTATAAAAAAAAAGATGTAAAATTTATAAACATGGAAATATTTATATTTTGTTACCTATGAAGTACAAAAGTGTACTTCAAAAGATTTCAAGGGTAAAATTGGAATATACGTTTTAGAGCATCTAAAAAATAATTGATTTATGAATTTTAAGCAATCTTTATTTGAGAAGGGCAAAATTTAATTTGCCGCCCACTCCTTTCTAATATTATAATATGCCGTCCCCTCCCTTCCCCGCGGGGCCGCTGTAACTAACAAGCCAATTTGATTTTAAAATTATAATCTTACTTTAAATTTGAGTCTAAAATTTTATCGCCTCTAAAATTTTGGCGAGCCATTTTGCCGCCATAGGCCCTGGCATCATGGGCCTAATAATTGGTCAATTTTTTGGATATCTTTAATTACGATATATTCACTTTTCAAACGTCTCCGAATTTTTGAAAAGGCGAACTAGGCGAACTCGCCTGAGGCGGCACAATTTGTGAAAAAAATCTGCTTATTTACATACCTATATATTTTTTTTCTAATTGAAAAGTATTTTGATGTTGAAAATAGGTAATCAGAAGTTAGGTTATTTCTTAGTGTTGGGGTGGTTGAAGGGGAGGGGGCGGCAAAAGAGCCCTCTACCTAGAGGTAAATGCCTAAATCCGCACCTGCTAATTTCATTTTGTTTTTGTGAACCACTTTTCCTATTTTACCGCCCTCTGATATCTGCCGCGCGGCATCTGCCTCCCCTAGATTCGGGCCTGTCAGAAAATATCAATAAATACGACGTATATGTATCATTTACAATAAAAGTTTTTTTCTTGCAATATTTACACTACAAATGAACTTGCTCAGGGGCCCACATCTTGTGGGTACGTGGACGGCGACCACGAGCTACCCGAGCTGGGACTGGCAGTCCTTCTCTTCTTTACATGTCTGTCCCTTCCTTCCTTCTTCCTTTTTCAACAGGCGTCAGACCGTGCGACGGACCGGCCTATTCTATATCTTCCGGTCCCAAAAAACCCATTCAGCCGACTCCGCACTGCGGGAATAAGGCTAAGAAAGGAGAAGAAGAAGATTTAAACTACCAATGAAAAATACCTTAAGTTTGGAGTTCTTAATCAATGCCTTATCCTTAATGATAAATAAACATTGAATAAGCCCTAGGCTTATCCGTGATAGTATTTATTTTTTAATTTAGTCAACTGATTTATTCATTAATTACTGTATATTGTTAGATTATTTTACTGCATAAAATAAAGTTTTTTTTTTTTTTTTTTTTTTTTTTTTCAAAGAGAAAATCATTTTATCCATCTACTAAAGGAAAAAAAAGGAAAATTCGAAAGGCAGCAGGAAATTTTTAATAAAAAAAGTAGATTATTTAAAAATAATATATTTGTCTTATCTTTAACGTTACAATACTGTTGTCGTGAATTTGTTCGTTTTTATTGCTTTTTATCCCCAGTGGCCCCAGCCTCCATGGTGGTGGTGGTGGTGGCCCCAGCCTCCATAGCCCCCATGGCCCCAGCCCCCGTGACCATATCCACCACCCCAACCTCCATGGCCCCAATGGCCACGTCCATAACCCCAGCCTCCGTGTGGGTCTGCTTTCGGATTGGCTTCACGCTTGTCATGATTGGCGTCAGGCGTCTCCACTTCCACGTGTTCTACTGGATTCAGAGCTTGATCTGCTGACAAGAGAGGGATCGGATCGGCAAGACAGCATAACAACGCTGAAAGCAGCACGAACAAAGCCAGCCACAATTGCATCTGGGGAGAAATAAAAAAAAATAATAAAAATCATGTTACTTTTATATTTTCAAAGAAGTTAGTCTGATGCTACACTATTGTATAGAATAGAATTAGGAAATTTTCTTATCAACTACCTTACTAGACGGGACGAACTTTTTTCGAAAAGGAAATTGTATAATTGATAAAAAAAGGCTTTAATTTAAATTGCTTCCTCATTTTTTTAAAGTTTTGACGTGACAACGTCTTACAATGCAAGTATATGGGCCCATAGGAGCTGGAACTGGGGGGGGGGCAAGGGTACATTGCCCCCACTGGCATCCTATAGGGGGGGGGGCAATATGGGGCCAATATGTCTTCTTTTATTTCATTTATTTTTAAAACAGATACATTTTTACTATTGAAAAATAAAATCTAAATTAAAAAAAAATAAAAGAGTAAGAAATTCATTTTTTCCAAATGTTTTCCAAAAATTTTTGATAAAATCACTACCAAATTTTTTAAAACTTCAATTTTATTAAAATTGTGATTTTATTTAAAATTTTTAAAGTTTTATAGTAGATTTGTTTTTGTTTTATACTATTTGAACATATTAAATTATTTCAATATTCTAAAAAAATTTTTTGCCCCCCCCCCCCTGATTCAAATTCGTTCCGGCGCCCCTGTATGGGCCGACTAGGTGAACCATGTACGAAAAGGTTGGAAAAAGCACATGAAAAATTGCTCGTTCTCGGCTCGAATTCTCCTCTTTTTTTAATTTATTTAAGATCTTTTTCGGAAACGAAGGCCATTTAGACCCCGTCTCTATTTATTTCAATTTATTGGTAACCAATTAAATTGAAATAAATTTTTGTCGCATGAGACGGGATGCTAACCCGTACCTGGTACAGAAGGCCAGCACGCTAACTCCTACACCTAGGCCCGAGGGCACTCCTCTTTCTTAAGAGTATATAGGGTATTTTGAATATACGGTTATAAAGAATGATTCTTCAGCTAAAGATTTCACCATTTATTTTTTTCCGATTATTTCATTTTACCGCCCGGCGGGAAATTCTTTTTTATAATCTTAAATATTTTCAATTTTTTTAAATTTATATTTATTTTTACCTGGAGATATGTATTTTCATGACGAGGCAAAATAAATTCATAAATGACGATTCGAAAATTTCACAATATTATTACTCATAAGCTTATACAAAGAAAATGGAAAAAATATAATTTGTTTAATTCAATTGAAAATAAGCACGCTTAAAGATAGGCAACCAATCATACTTAATTAAACATTATTTTGTATGCTCTATCCTAGTAGGCTTCTTTATTCTATTCAGATAAAAAAAACGTTGCTCTAATTTTAGTAAATTTTATATTAAAATATAGATGTTAATGTGGTATTTATATAATTAAAAAAAAAAAAAAAACAGTCATATGAAAATGAGAGCAATTTTACAATTTCAATTAAAAATACAAAAATATTCTTTGACAAACATTGAATTGATATTTTAATTAAAACATTTATATAATTTGTTTTTACTAACAATAATTAATTTTCAAATAATAAAAAATTTTCCTACAGCCATTTAAAATTGTCCCGTTAAAAAAAAAAAATTTAGAGGTGGGAGGGGTAGGCTGCACCCGGCAAAAATATATTTCTTGCGTAGAGATACCAACATGATCTAAGTATTCATATTTAATGGGTGATAAAGTATCCAGGGGTGAAAAACATGTTTGTAAGATAAAAAAAAAAAATAAATAAATAACTGCTATCTTAATTGTTAATGTCTTCATTCACTTAAAAAATTATATATTCTTTTCCTTTTTAAAAATTCAGCCAATTACAAGGGAATAGTAATTTCATTCATAAAGAGAAGTTATTAAAAAAATTTATAAGTAAACAAAAAAATAAATAGTAAATTATTAAACAACAATTGTTACTAAATGATTCGGCAGAAAATTTTTTTAAAAGCAATATGAACATGAATTCGCATTCATTCTTTTATTCCATTGATAGAAAAATATTCAATAACAACTTTCCTGTAGTATAAGATTCTATTTTATTTATTCATTCATGGTCTTTTGAATTACTTTTTTCCTTTTTTATTTATTGATAAACGATGAAAATTTCATAAAAATTTCGGCAGATATTAATAATTTTTAACCCTAGTTAGGCAGACCCAGCAAGGAATATCAACTGATTTATTTTCTGTCATCAGTAGTGCCGGATTAAGCAAGATAGAGGCCCTTAGGCAGTCGAAATTTCAGATCCCCCTCCCTAAAAAAAATGTTCAAAATGTCCTCATGGGGCTTGTGGAAAAATCGAAATTTATAAACATTTTAAAAATTTTCATAAAAAATTTCTCATTCAATAAAACATAATTTTAATATATGTTTATAAATTAGGGGGGGGAGGTAAATCTTCAAAAATGAGTTCGCACCCCTTCCTCCCTGATCCCTCCTGAAAAATAATTATATATACTCCCCTGCAATGCTTGCCACTTTTACTTTGTCCCGGGTTCCGTGAAAAAAAAATTAATTTCAATTGAATCAATTTAAATTAAATATATTAAATAGGGACGGGGTATAAATGGCCTCAGATGCCGAAAAATAGTTAAAAAAAAAAATCTAAAGTTGCGGGGCCCCTAAAGAGCGTGGGGCCAAACTAGGCGATCGCCTTCTCCTCATGTAAATTTTTTTATGGCCTAAGTGAATGTTGTTTGTTGTAGTTAGTTTTTTTAAATTTTTCTCAATAGCACCAATCACTATTAGTTCAAAAATTTACCTGAATTCCTGGGGGGGGGGGGGGGGGGGGGGGGGGGGGGGGGGGGGGGGGGGGGGGGGGGGGGGGGGGATTTTTAAATAATGAATAGAATAATTAAACTATATTTATTGTAAAAATATATTTTTTCAAGCAGAAAGAATTTGGAAAAATATTTTTGAAGTTAGGCCTAAATAAATTTTTAAAATATGGGATTAATTAAATTAATAATTTATTTTTTGATAAATTATTGGAATTATGTATAAATAATGTTGGAAATTTTGTCATCGATTTTTTTTTTTTTAACATCAACTGTTGTTTACTCCGGAAGAAAATTATTTTAAATTATAAAAACATTATTAATAGCCTATATTTAACTAATTTTTTAAATACAATTCACTAGACCTCAATTCTGTCCTTTATGCAACCAATCGAAGAACAATACAGTTCAACAAAGTATAGCCCCTGGCTATCACAGTGGTAGAGTAATGGGCTCTTGTGTTATGGCTGAGGGTTCACTTTCCTCCTCAAGTGATTTCAATTGAATTGGCTACCGATCAATTGAATTAAATAGAGTCAGAGTTTAAATGGATAAAAATAAATTTAAAAAGGTATAATTTCAAGTGAAAAATTGTAGAAAAAAGTGCATAAACATACATAACTTCAATAAAGTAAATAAAAATTGCTGAATTTATAGATTCGAATTTTACCTACTACAAATGATGAATTTTCGTCAACAATTGAAATTTTGGATATGGCGAAATTAAAAAAAAAATCTGGTGTGACTAGCGCACAGCACACAACTTTCTCTTATCTTCGGTAATCGAAAGTTGTGTACTGTGCTTGTCACACCAGATTTTTTGTGTCGACATATATTTAGTTCCCGTCAGTACGGAACATTTGAATTCAGATGTAAAATTTATAAGTATGGGAAAATATTTATATTTTGTTACCATGGCAACCATTTCTACTATCTTTCCTATGAAATACAAGAGTAAAGTGGTCTTCAGAAGATTTCAATCGCAAAATGAGAATATACATTTTAAAGAGCATCTAAAAAATAATTGATTTTTGAATTTAAAAAAAAATCGTTGGAGCAAATTTTGAGAAAATCGAAAAAAACTGTAAAAGTACATCAGTAAAGTACTAGTAATCTTTGGCCGATTTTGATTAAAAGCTTATTTTTCCGGTCCCGGGGGGTGTTTAACTTAAATATAGAATTTCAACCTCGTAGCTCAATTCCTTCATGCTTAAAATTGAACACACACCCACCCACCCACCCACACACAGACAGACCATGTCGCGAAAACCACTTTTTTGGATTCAGGGGACCTCAAAACGTGAAGATTCATCAAAATCTCGACTTCGAATTTTTGACATGAATCCAATACTTTCTCTCTATATATATATTACATATATACATAGGTAAGAGAAAGTAAAAAGAGACTTTGGATACCAAATAGTATAAATAAATATGCCTGGACCCCCTATATCGTTTCTAAATAAAGTGTAAGGTAAAGTGTAGTTAAAGCCTATATGCCCTAAGATGCCGAAAAGACCAAATAAAAAAAAAATAAAAAATACTATAAAAAATTTGGGGAGGTTCAAAATTTCAAATTTTAAGACAAAAATGCCAGTAAAATTTGAATTTTTGTTTTAAATGTAAAAGAATTAAGTTAAGTTGGTATCTACATGTAAGAAAAATTTTATTTCATTTTAGATTTTTTTTTTTTGGAAATTAGAAATATTTATAAAAGATAAAATATAAACACTAACCTCTATTTAATTATAGGTGACAGCTTAGTAGAAACAAAGAAAGCTTTTGAGTGAAAAAAGACTTATGCTCTGTCTGATTTGCGCGATCGCTCTTTTATTTATCCAAGTGATCATTTGGGGAGGGGAATGGGGTGGGGGAAGGGGACAGAACCAGTTCTTTAGGGGATTCACCAACCTGTTGGTGTAACATAAACAAATCCGAGAGCATTAATACCAAAGTGCGTCAGTCGACCTTCCATTCCGAGTGCCTTACATTCAATTAAGGGGGGCGTTTAGTCATAAATATTCATAATGAGACTCGACTTCTACTTTTTCTAACATTTTAAGGGAAATCACCTTTGCTGATGAGCTTAGCTCTTGTTTACATTCATTAAGCTGTCGTCAACTAATTTGAGTTTTATGTGATTTTTCCAATTTCGTCTAAAATAGAATTTGTTGGTAAAACTTTTAAATTTTATTAAAAAAAAAAAAAAAAAAAACATACTCTTACAAAAAAGTATATCGTATTGTTCAATAATAAAAGAAATAACCCCTTTAGTGATTTTACTTGATGAATAGGTGATTAGACAAAGGGGTGTTAAAAAAAAATTGATCAACATTTAATTAACATCGGAATATAAATTATTAATTTTTTCTCTGAGTTCTTCGAAAATATTAATTAGATATCAATCTGTTTTTACTGTATGTCAATAAAACAAATTAAAAATTTAAAATGAAAATCAATTTATCTTTCTTTTATGTCAAAATTAAATTTTTTTATTAACTCTTGTTTCAAATAGATATATATATATATAGGATATCTATAAATGGATATTTTTTGCATTATTAATAATACAAAATCGTATTTGTACTTTCGCTTACCTCTATATATTAATATATAGAAAGAGAAAGTATTGGATTCATGTCAAAAATTCGATGTCGAGATTTTGAAATATATACACGTTTTAAGGTCCCCAGAATCCAAAAAAGTGGTTATAAGAAGGGGAAATGTGCCTATATTGTACCACTTAACCAAATGTCCAATTATTTTTAAACTAATATGTGATAAAAATGACTTCGAAATGATTCATTATAACACTGCATGTCAACAATAATAAGCCTTTCAACCTTAAACCTGTATCTCTTAAGATAGATTGTTAAATTTGTTTTATTTTTTTCACGTTATTTGTACTACATACTCTAAATTGTACCATATATGTCATAGGCTCTACCAATTCTTTATCAACTTCTGGTGGTAATTCCTGACATCGGCTAAGTTTTTTTTGTATCGTTGTTAGCGTAAATATTCGTCCCTAGCATATGCCATTCACAGTTAGCCAACTTTGGGACCCCGTAAGTCCTACATACTTCGTTTATCCCCATGTCGCCATTTTGCAGCTCGGAAATGGCTCTTGACATATCAACCGCACTCCATTTACCATATTTTTTGACATCTTGTGCCATCAATGTAGTACATTCATGGAGACACAGAGTGGTACAATTTAGGGAAATTTGCCATGTTGTACAAACAAGAGCATGACTAGATTAGTTTTACCGTTATTCATTCAGCACGATTTCATAGCTAATAGTACATATTAGAAAACTAAAATAATGAAAAATGTCTTACTTTTGTTGGAATCCGTGTATTGCTGTATAGATGAATACAATTTCTTAAAAGAAACACGTATATTACACAAATATAGTTTTTAGTAAAAATGTAACAGTCCAATCTGCCACTTACTACACCATCGACTGGGGAGATTGCCGTAGGGCAAGAAATAACCGCTTACAGTGTCACTGATCGCTTAGTACAGCAGGAATGTTGGTGGTACAATTATGGAACTGGTGCAAATTAAGCGCACTTCCCCGACAAAATTAATAAATTATATACTATTTTAAAAAATTAATTAATAAGAAAATAATTTTATTTAATCTTCTTCTTTCATCTCCTTTTTTCGCGGAGTCGGCCAAAATGTGACATTCATCAATTTTTGCGAATGGAAAGTAATAAAACATTCATCAATATAAGACTAGTAGTTTAAAATTAGGGTCCGACCGAAACAAGATTTTCAGCCGAAACCGAAACCGAATATTCGGCCTCAACCTTAGTTTCGGCCGAAACCGTAACCGAAACCAAAACTTGAATTTCCTATAAAAATTTTTTTTCATTTTACCTTATTTTTTTTTGAATTTTTTTCCCTCCCGTGAAAATCATTTTACCTTTTTTTAGGGAGACTAAATTTTTTTCTCCCTCAAGTGCAAATCATTTGACCTTTTTTTTTTGCATGCGAGTCTCATCCCATTTTTTCTCAGACTCTGGATTCGGCTACTTTTTGGCCGAAACCGAAACTACGGCCGAAACTAACCGAAACCGAATATTCGGTCGGTTCCTATTTAAAATATATAATCACTCAGGGACTCACATTTTGTGAGTACGTGGATGGCAACCACGAGTTACCCTAGCCTATTCTTGTCTTTTTATGTCGGTCTTTCCTTCCTCACAGAGGACAGAGCTGTCCTCATCTGTCTCTATTAAGCTTATACCTGCATCTTGAAATAAGAGTTAAAAAAAAGAAAAAATTTGTTTACTAGAAGGTAGGCAACACAAATGACCAAATCTCTAATGATTTTTCGATTAAATGCCTATAGTGCAAACGACTGGAAATTATTAAATTTCTAAGGCAATTAATAGAAAAATCTATTAATAGCTTGGTCATTTGGGTTGCTTATTTCCCACTAACAATCTAATCTACCTTACCACAAATTTATTCTTCCCGTCGAGTAATTAAAATACAAATTTATTAATAATATGCTATTAGTAACTTATCTAAACATTTTTGGGATTTTTTACTTCCATTAAGTTGATAATTATCAAATTAATTTTCATCAAAGCTATAATTTAATTAATGTGTTTATATATAAACGATTTAATTATTTTGTGTGAATAATCTGATGTGACTCATTAGTCAGCATCTCGTCACCTTAATGAAAAACCCTCAATTGTAAGATTTTTACCAATGAAACGAATTTAGCTTTCTCATGGTGTATTTCATAATAAAATCATCTCAAATCTTACAGCATATTACCTACATGTTAAAATCTATATTAACCAATGAAATTTGAATTTTTGAAAGTGATAGGCCAAGTTATTAATTAATAATGAGGAGAATAATACAGCCGAAAGCAAATAAAGAAAGATATTTTTCTTTTCTCGCTTTATTTAATACAAATTTCGACGTTTCGGTCGATTTTTCTGGCCTTCATCAGGATATGATTGCCTCGAGCCTAGAGGGGCTCTTGGCAACCTCTGACATGCATATTGTTGGTGCGAACATTCGTCGGATAACATGACTTCTGGTTCAAGACTCTTGAACTCTTGAAAAGTCATTGGAATATTTTGATAATGAGAAAATGCCACCATTCATTATAAAAGTACATCAGTAAAGTACTAGTACTCTTGGTCCCATTTAGTTCAAAAGCTTCGTGTCACGTGCCAGAGAGGTACCTAACTGAAATATAAAATTTCATCCTCTTAGCTTTTTTCGTTCTTGCGATATTTTATTCACAGACACCTAGACAGAGAGACAGATAATGTTGCAAAAACCACTTTTTTGGATTCAGGGGACCTCAAAACGTGTATATCCATCAAAATCTCGACATCGAATTTTTGACATGAATCCAATAAGTTACTTTATATATATTAACATATATAGAGGTAAGAGAAAGTAAAAATTAATAGCCTCATTCCCTTTTCATGTTTCAACTTTCATAATCAATTTTCTTCATAAGAGGACTTAGGGGCAAATTGTTTTTTTTTCTTCGCCTCCAACCAAGAGAGAAAAATTTTTCTCGATCATCCATCAAAATTTCCATTGGAAAAATTAATTGGGATAGGCTTATTATTGAAAAATTCTCAGACTATTTTTTTATTTTGGTTAAACGAAACCCTTGAACTTGAATTAGACGAAGAGTTGATGACACTTCTATTAACGCGTAGCATTGTTCTTATTTATTCAAGCTTGAAGGCCAACAAATGTTTTTCCATTTTTCACTGGATTTTCACTGGAATTCGACCACTCATCATCTGTATTTGCTTATTTAGAGCTTGCATCATTATCCTCACCTTTTGCCTTCAAAGATAAATAAATATATACCTATATATAAACAACATGCGGTTTTATAAATACGGAAAATAGGATTTACTGCCATTAATTATATGATTTGAAATTATTTATCAACATTTTATTAAGGAATTAATTCAATTATATATATTATTTAATTATGATTTACGATTTAATTTGGAATTATAGGTTATTATTATAATATATTAGTATTTAAAAATGAAGATTAATATAGAGTATGTATATCTTCTAAGTATTTTAAAGTTTATTCTTGATATTCTACTAATATTTACTGGGATTCCTTGTAAAAGACTCTTCATTAAGTATGTTGCAATTATAAATTATTCAAATAAAGAATAGGGAAAAACTTTTTTTAAAAGCTAAAATTAAATAAAATTTAAATAAAAAAACCTGGTGCTCGTGAACAAAGGGATCTTTCAAAAATATAATTTTTACAAATATAAAATTAATTGATAAGATAATCAATGAAGTATGTGGTTGTAGATTTACTCACAAGGAAGGGAGCATGAGCAGTCAAAAATCAAAGCCTCCGATTTTACTACAATTACCGAGACGTTTCGGGAAAACTTTATTCTACCATCATCAGTCTTTCAAATTGTATCTGTCCCGGAGTTGTCAAAAGGGCAAAATGCATTTATTATGTATTCTGTTTATGGCAACTCACCCATAAACAGAATACATTATAAATGTGTTGTGCCCTTTTGACAACTCCGGGACAGATACAATTTGAAAGACTGATGATGGTAGAATAAAGTTTTCCCGAAACGCCTCAGTAATTGTAGTAAAATCGGAGGCTTTGATTTTTGGCTGCTCCTGCTCCCTTCCTTGTGTTAATTGATAAGATTCATAGATAGGCATCGGAACTGTGAGGGGAAGGGAGCAAGGTTCAATTGACCCCTTTTCCACCTGAGATTGTACAATATTGGACAAAGAGGACAAAACAAAAATCATATTTAGACCTATATTATAAAAATATTGATTAATTCTATGGAATATGAATTTATGTGAAAAGCAATGGCCTGACATGTCAAATAAAAACTTAAAAAATTCCATTTGCCCCTTCTTTCCCTCGTGAAAAAATGTTCCCACGCCTATAAGGTTCTTTTTTTTTTAATTTGTTTTTTCGGCTGTCGAGTTCTTTAGAACTTTACAGAATATACTGTATTTACTTGTTTCGAAGGGTATATGGGGACTATCCATGTTGGATTTTCGGGGCCAGCTACCCGAGCACTGCTTCACTAAAACGGTCTTGATGGCTATGACGGTTCATTCTTGAAGGAGATCGATCTTCTAAAAGAATTATAAAATTTAATTTCTAAGTTAAAATATGTACATAAATTGATCTCAAGTTAAAATCCTATCTTAAACTAAAAAAATCAATGGTATTGTTTATCGGACTTCACGGACTAACCACGCTGTGGTCTATCTCTCTCTAATATAAAAAAGTATTATGATTAATTTTGTCATGAAAAAATACAAAGAAAAATTTGTGATTTTAACAATAATCTGCAATCTCAAACATCGTTTTTATTATAGCTGTTAGTTTAATATAAATATGTAGAATAATGCGAAAATGTTATTTCCATCATGGTTTTTGTTCAGGTTTATAATATAGAGGGTCTGGATAATTTACCCCAAACTATATTGAAAAAGTGGATATCTACGTCCTAAACGGACTTGTTTGGGAAAATAAGCTCGCAGATAAGGGAAAGTGGTGTTATGTGCGTTTAGCGATTGATTCGTCATATCAAGATAAAATAAGCTTAATTATCATAAAACCACAGACGGATAAATAAACATCTATTAATGATAGTGAATGCCCTCAACCCATGGCCAAGGCCACATCAATGTTTAGCTTGATTTATACTGAAGGCTTTTCCCATCTATTAGAAATATAGGGAACTAAAATTTCCTATTAGTCTTGCGAACAATTTAAATGTGATTGATTTATTTTATTTATAAGCTTTATAATTAAAAATAATCATTTAATTGAAGAAATTATAAGACTATTACAGTATATCTTTTAAGATAAAAACAATTAATTTTTAAAACATAGGCTACTTGAATAATATGTTAAATGTAATGTGCCTCCATCTTTAAAGAAATTTTAACATTTATGAAGAAGGTGAAAAAATTTTTAAACTGATAAATAAAGCCCGGATTCCTACGGGGAAGCATATTCTGTACGTCCCGGAAAACCAATTTTTCATCCGAATCATGCCCCTTTGGCACTATGGTACAAATTTTATATTGCATATTTTTGCATATTTGGTGAAAAATTGCATAAAGTTGAATATTTAAAACTTTTTGCACTTTTTTTTAACATATTTTGGCAAAAGTTTTATTTAGAGTGTCTCTTGAACCAGAAGTCAAGCTATCTGAGGGATGTTCGGACCAACAGTATGTCATGAGTTGCCAAGAGCCCCTCTAAGCTCGAGGCAAACATAACATTTGTCCTGATGAAGGCCGAAAAAATCGACCGAAACGTCGACAATTGTTTTAAAAAGGTGAAAAAAGAAATATATTTACTTTACCGTAATTGCTTTCGGCTGTCTCCTCATTGGTAATAATACGTTCAGCCACTACTTTGGAAATTTAAAGTTAGTTTTCGAGAAATATTACTTTTTTTAATGTGTTTATTTTGTTAAGTAAATTAACAAATTTTACTGTACATATTATGTGCGGTATGCCGACCCCGCACCGCGGGATTAAGGCGAAGAAAGAAGACTGTACTTATTATATTACTTTTTTTTTTTACATTAAATTTAGTTTTTATTGCGAGACCAATTTTTGTTTTTACACCTTCCTTCCAAAAATAAAACACGATTAGTTTTACCTTTTTACATCAGTAGAAATTATAATTTACCCATTTACTTGATATTTTTGTCATATATATTGCATATTTTAATACTTTTACTTTTTATATTATGTGGCATATTTAGGGGTTTTTACTCCATGAAAATCCGGGCTTTAATGATAATTAATAAATTGTACAAACTGATAAATCCCCCTTCTATGTTCACCCACCGGCAGCCGGTGAGATACTTAATTGATTCCAGAATATATCATTTCTTATAACTTATGGTCTCCACATAGCCGAATATTTCCGAAATAGGCCTACTCCTAAAATAACCGAACATATTTTAAATAAACTTTAGTATGTTTCTCTCCAAAAGATGGCATCAGGTTATATTTTACGCACCATAAATTTGGTTTCTCAATAATTTTTAGTATATTTTCTTCTAATAGATGGCGTTTATTTTACTCCCCATAAATTTGGTTTCCCAAAAATCTTTAATAAATTTTCGGCAAACAGATACGTAGAGGTTTAAATTTCTATTTATAAATCTATATCTTCTAAATTTTATACTTTTATATCTAGGTATATCTAAAACTGTTATATAAAAAACAGTCGGTCTGTGTCTGTTTGTAACGCATAGACCCCGAAACTACTGGACCATTAAGGTTGTTTTAATGGATAGACAATTTTCCGGGAGGGGGGAGGTGGTTTTAGGCCTTCATTATATCAAATTAGGGGTAGGTGACCTCACTTATCAGGGGTTCTCAAATCTCTCATATGGAAGCATAGAAAAGCAGGTTCTGTAGTTTTTAATTTTCACTCTATTTTAATAAAATTTAAAATTGAGCTTTTCTAGGGTGTAAATAAAAAATGATATTCCACACCTCAGAAAGTTCTATCCCCCCCCCCCCCCATAAATTTATTTTCGCTAGATTTTAATAAAATTGAAAATCTCGCTTTCCCATAAAAAATTGGGGGAGGGGGCAAAAAGTCAAAAGAAAACCAGTTTTTTGGATTCAGAGGATCTCAAAACGTGTATATCCATCAAACTCTCGACATCGAATTTTTAACATGCATCCAATACTGTCTCTATATATATTAACATATATAGAGGTAAGAGAAAGTAAAAATAATAATACCCTAAACAGTTTTTATAAAATTTCTCTCCTCGCCTTGAGTGATGCAAAATTGTCAATTATAGATTCCAAGTCAGCTTTCCTCGTTTGATTCCACAGCTAGAACACCCAGACTTAATAAACTGTTTAGAAGATCAAGAAAATTATTTTTTGAATTATAATTTTTAGATTTTGAACTTGTGCCCACTGAGAAAAAAATTTCATGAAAATGATAGTTTTTTATTGAAATTTTAACCATGAAAATTATTTTTTTATTAGAATTTTAAGTTTGGAGCTCAAAGAGCCAGGGCTCCCCCGTAGGGCCGGGCCCCCAGGGATATAGAATGCTCCTGTCTGCGGCCTTGGGGGCTATTGTTTGTACCCCGTTGATTATTTGTGGAACAGTTTTTTTTAAGATATCTTAATGACAAGGGCGGATACAAGCGGGAGTGTAATTTACGACACTGCCTCCAGAATACAACGTACTTGTTAGTCTCAATTTTAGATTTAGGCCTATATATAAACTATAGATAGATTCACATTTAAGAACGAATTGGCTCCTTTGTGTCTATAACTAGGGAATGAGATTATTTATCTGTCAGTTATTCCCCTCACCCTTTCACCCATTCGCCCAATTATAAGTCTATTTTGAACCTCAAATGGATTTTTTTTTTTACAAATTTTAAATAACATATTTTTAATTATTTTAGAAATTTTATAATATTCTTGATGATAACATTAAGAGAATTTGTTATCAATAATTTTTGCAGCAACCTTGGGCTCAAACATAAGTTGTATTGCACCTTCAGATTCCTAGTCTGAAACCGGACCCAACCATAGGCCGTGTGAGATTAAATCTACTGGGAAAGGAGATGATTATATGATTTATGACTAAATCTAAATAGAAATATGTAAAAAAAAAGGAAAAATGTACTCTGTTTTGATTTGAGAAAGAAAAATAATTATTAAAAAAAAAAATTTAAATTAATTTTTATTTATATATTCTTGAACACTTAAATATATTACATCTTTAAAGCATGTTTATAAAAAATTATTTACATTTTCTTTTATTTTACTTACAAAATAGAATAAATATGATTTTTTCATATTTGAATTTAAATTTAAAATTATTTAAATAAGTTATTCAGTCAAAAAGAAAAGTTTATTTAATATCACAATTTATTATATTATTCAATGATTATGGGAGGAATATCGTACACCACTTGGTGTACCTGTGACCTGGATCTACTTAAGAGGTGGTTGCAGTCAACTATCTGGATGGCGAGACCAGGATCAGAATCGAGTCCATGATCAGTTTTTCTTAGCGTTGAGAAGGGTGATCAGTATTATAACAAACTTCACGTTAATGATGATGTCCAGAAGTTGGGCGTCCGAATCCAGGGTCAGGATTGTGTCCAGGTCCAACGCCACCATGAGGAGCTTCTCCTGGTCTTAAGTGGCCACTTCCGGGGCGTCCAAATCCAGGGTCAGGATTGTGTCCAGGCCCAACGCCACCATGAGGAGCTTCTCCAGGCCTCAAGTGGCCACTTCCAGGGCGTCCAAATCCAGGATCGGGATTGTGTCCAGGTCCAACACCACCATGAGGAGCTTCTCCAGGCCTCAAGTGGCCACTTCCAGGGTTCCGTCCGAATCCAGGATCTGGGTTATGATGGCTAGCTTCACGTTTGTGATGGTGATGCCCAGAAGTTGGGCGTCCGAATCCAGGGTCAGGATTGTGTCCAGGTCCAACGCCACCATGAGGAGCTTCTCCTGGTCTTAAATGGCCACTTCCGGGGCGTCCGAATCCAGGGTCAGGATTGTGTCCAGGCCCAACGCCACCATGAGGAGCTTCTCCAGGCCTCAAGTGGCCACTTCCAGGGCGTCCAAATCCAGGATCGGGATTGTGTCCAGGTCCAACACCACCATGAGGAGCTTCTCCAGGCCTCAAGTGGCCACTTCCAGGGCGTCCAAATCCAGGATCTGGGTTATGATGACTAGCTTCACGTTTGTGATGGTGATGCCCAGAAGTTGGGCGTCCGAATCCAGGGTCAGGATTGTGTCCAGGTCCAACACCACCATGAGGAGCTTCTCCAGGTCTTAAGTGACCACTTCCAGGTCGTCCAAATCCAGGGTCAGGATTGTGTCCAGGTCCAACACCACCATGAGGAGCTTCTCCGGGCCTCAAGTGGCCACTTCCAGGACGTCCGAATCCTGGATCGGGATTGTGTCCAGGTCCAACACCACCATGAGAAGTTTCTCCTGGTCGTAGGTGGCTACTTCCAGGTCGTCCAAATGCAGGATCTGGGTTATGATGACTAGCCTCACGTTTATGATGATGATGGTGTCCAGAAGATGGGCGTCCGAATCCAGGGTCAGGGTTGTGTCCAGGTCCTACACCACCATGAGGGGCTTCTCCCGGTCTCAAGTGGCCACTTCCTGGGCGTCCAAATCCAGGGTCAGGGTTGTGTCCAGGTCCTACACCACCATGAGGAGCTTCTCCCGGCCTCAAGTGGCCACTTCCAGGGCGTCCAAATCCAGGATCCGGATTGTGTCCAGGTCCAACGCCACCATGAGGAGCTTCTCCTGGCCTCAGGTGGCCACTTCCAGGACGACCGAATCCAGGATCTGGGTTATGATGACTGGCCTCACGTTTATGTTGAAGATGTACAGAAGATGAACGCCCGTATCCAGGGTCAGGATTGTGTCCCGGTCCTACACCACCGTTAGGCGCTTCTCCCGGTCTGGGCTGATTACCTCCAGGTTGTCCAAATCCCGGATCAGGATTATGTCCAGGACCAACACCACCATTAGGAGCTTCTCCCGGTCTAAGGTGATTATTTCCAGGGGCCCCGAATCCAGGGTCTGGATTGTGACCAGGCCCAACACCACCATTAGGGGCTTCACCCGGCCTCAGGTGACTACTTCCTGGACGTCCAAATCCAGGATCAGAATTATGATGACTAGCTTCTCTTTTTACATAAAGATGTCTATAGGTTGGTCGACCAAAACCAGGATCAGGATTATATCCGCCATGTCCACCATATCCTCCGCGACCACCATATCCACCTCTTCCGCTATATCCACCATATCCATAAGGACGGCGTCCAAATCCAGGGTCAGGATTATAATTTTGAGCTTCACGTTTATTATGATGATGATCATAAGTGGGTCGCCCAAAACCAGGATCAGGATTATTATTTCCTGGGCGCAATGGACGAGTTGGTCGAGAGAATCCGGGATCAATGTTTTGGCCTGGACGAGAAGGTCTTCCAAATCCAGGATCAATGTTTTGGCCTGGACGTGAAGGTCTTCCAAATCCAGGATCAATATTTTGGCCCGGTCTGCCAAAACCACGATCAGGTTTGTCATAAATCGTTTCGCCTGGTCTAAGATGTCCTTGATTTTCTCGATCATAAATTGTTTCTCCTGGTCTTAGTTGCCCATGATTTTGTCTGTCATAAATTGTTTCACCAGGTCTTAGCTGTCCTTGATTTTGCCTGTCATAAATTGTTTCACCAGGTCTTAGAGAGATGCTATCTTGCCTTCTATGTCCTCCACCATCAGCTTCTCGTTTGTGTTTTGGATGTTCGATTTTATGAGAACCATATTCCCCTCCTTTTGCAGTACTTGGATTTGCTACTCCAACACCAACAATTCCAGTTGATGGAACATCTACTCGGGATGATCCAAATTTAGTTCCTCTTTTTTCACGTTGGCTCGTAGAGGGTTCAGCAACCAATGCAGGAATCTTGACAATGCTTGGATTATCAGAGTTGTCACTGCGATTATGGTCATCACTATCAGGGCTATGAATTGGATCAGCCAGTTTTTTACCATCTTCATGAGGGATGATTCCATGATGAGGTTCAGCAAGGCAATACGTGGCCAATGCCAGACAAAGTGTGGCAAGCCACAAATTCATCTAAAATAGAAAATTTGAATTAATATTATTGTTTTT
This sequence comes from Euborellia annulipes, assembly GCA_023213315.1. Classification (NCBI taxonomy): domain Eukaryota; kingdom Metazoa; phylum Arthropoda; class Insecta; order Dermaptera; family Anisolabididae; genus Euborellia; species Euborellia annulipes. Next base: position 43,713 of record JAKCPI010009119.1, read on the forward strand.
TGATTTCTTTTAAAAATAATCACAAAATATACTACGTAGGTATATTATCCAGGGACGAATAATAAAACTAAAATTTGTATTTCACATTTTATTGAATAATTGGTTTAGGATAGAACCGAGCCTACCAAATTGGTGATCAGTGAAAATCGGCTTTTTTTTCTTTATTATCCGAAAAATTTGGGGCTTGAGCCTTCCTTAAGTCAGTGGATGTATCAGGGCCGGAACTACGAGATTTTTTGGGGGGGGGGGGCAAAATTTAATTTGCCGCTCCCTCCTTAAAATTTTCTATACAAAATTCATATCATTTTACCTTTTCTTTAGTAAATCTTTCTTTAATTGCCGCCCCCTAATATCTGCCGCCCGGGGCACATGCACCCACTGCCCCCCCCCCCCCCAGATCCGGCCCTGAGATGTATTATCTAAATTTTAAATAAAATTGTGTAACCTATTATTAGGATAGTGGTGAAAATTTTTATTTTAGTCATAGCATAATTCGTATTGTTCTCCTCCCAATGTACCATTCAAATTTTATTAATATTATAACGATCTTTGGTGAGTTTTAGAGGAAAATTTTGACTACACAAATTTTTCTTTATTTCTTTTAAGTTCTATTTCGGCATCTGAGGCCATTTTTAGACTCCACCCCGATTTATTTCAAATGATTTGTAGCCAAAACAATTGACATAAATTTTTCTCACATTGGACGCGAAGCGAACCTGGGGTCTCGCCAGCTACGATAAGTTAATGTCTTCTCTCACAATTGAAAAACTTTCTTAAAAATTATAAACATTTTTAAAATGTATAAAACTCATTTAATAAAAATTAAGATGTTAATAAGAATAAATAAATAAAAAAAAAAAAAAAAAAAGATGTTAATAAGATTTTTCTAAATTTTTTCCTTCTTTGAATTACAAAATATAAAAAACATTGTATGTATGTAAAAATATTGTCAATCTTCAAGCCAAGGGGGAGTGGGTTTGGATCCCAGGCAGTCCTATGAATTTATTTAAATCATTTGGAGATCAAATGGAATAAATTAATTTGCCTGGACCCCAATATATACTTATTTCGTAATATTTAATGTAAGCATGGTTTAAAGTATCGGTATCTGACCATTTGGTCAGATACCGAAGACTTAAAAAACAACAATGCAAAATTAAATAATGTAAAATCAATTGCAAATTTGAACGCAATAAAATACTGTACTTCCTTTCTTCCACCTCTTTTACTAGAACTTGATTTTTTTTTCTATCTAATTAAATCTAGAAAGTTTTTTTTTTCACAATGAAGGTGTTGACGCAAATAAGAATTCAATATACAGTACATGCATACATACGTATATAACCTACATAGGTTATGTATTAATATATATACCAGGTATATATAAGTTATATATATATATATATATGTATATTGACTTCTTATTTGCGTCAATACCTCCATAGAAAATTTTTTTATAGTTTTAATTAGTTCAATTAACTTTAACCATACATTTTTTTACTTGATTTTTATGCATCAAAGTTACTGAAAGTATACCGTAAAAGAAGACGCGTCGCCAGAATATTTTTTCGGGGGAGATTCGGATGATCCAAGAGGTAATCTCCCCCCCCTCCCCCAAATGAATAAATTTTAAAGAATATAAAATATTTTTATAATTTTTAACAGTATTTAAAATTTTAATACTATGTTTCTTTCTATATACATACGTACGGTATTTCTCTTTATAATTTTTTCTGAATTTCAGAGGGGAAGGCCCCCCCCTACCGGGTTTAAACCTAAATCCCCCCTCCGGCCTGCCTAGGAACCAATGTTAATTTTAATTAAACCTAATTTATAAGAATGTTTTTCAATTATTGAACAGTATAGTCTATTATTCCCGTTTGGTGCGCGTCTCGAGGTGCTGATTTTGAGAGGTTGCGGCCACAATTTTGAAGCTATCGATCTCAATTTTTTTTTTTTTTTTAATAAAGCTATTTAAAATATCTACAACTTATAGAAGCCCTTTTTTTTATTTTCGAAAAAATAAATTTTTTTTTTAGATTAATCGCATTAAATTAAAGATATTTTTAAGAAATTCGGTCTGTCTTATAGATAATTAAATTAGTAATCATTGTGTTAAAAAAATAATTAATTTTTTTGTCTTTAATTAATTTGTTGGAATCTTTAAAATGAAATGGACTAAAATGCTTGTTTCTCTATGTGCAAAACTAACGCCATCTATTGCCGCCTAAAGTAACCAGCTTCTGAATAGGCTAATAACGGTTTTTTGAGACTCGCACCTTAAGTGATCGAAAAGCTTCTTTATGATCTAGGGGTAAGGAATTCGTTTTTCGTCCTGGACAACAAAACAAAACTAATTTATTGACTATATAATTTAAATAAATATAAATAGAATAAAAAACGATAAATATATATCTGTATAATAAATAACATCCCATCAAATAACAAGGGAATTCAGGACTAAAAAGGCTCAAACCAGGCGTTCGATTTCGACTCGGGCAGGCTCCTCTTTCCATATATTATTTAATCTATATATGAACCCTGTTATGCAATAGTGTGTCAAGCGCCAAAAAAATTAAAAATTGAGTTAAGCACGGAATATTGTTTCACATGCTATAATTAATAGTATTCTTTATGAAATATGTCCTAAAAAAATTTATATTTAATGTTAAGTGCAAAATTGACAAAAAAAAAATTATATATAATCTAATCAAAACAAAAAACTTTAATGTTAATTTTCTCAAAACTCTGTAGCTGGCGGTTGACACACTAATGCGTAACATGGTCCATATATAAGTTATTATATAAGAGGTGAATTAAAAGAGAAATAATTTTTTGAGTAAGGTAAAAAAAATGAAATTTTAAATTCTAAATTTTGATATTTGTATTCAAAAATAATAGGAACTTTTAATGCCAATATTAATTTTGCCATTTCTTTAAGGTCTTTGCTTATTTTGATATCAGCTGTCCATAAACTTATTAGCACAAGAGGCGAGGACACTATGCTAAAGCCAAGGGGTTAATAACAAAATTAAATTATCAATATTTTTTTTTATTTTTTTTTAATATTTTAAAATGAATTTCAAATGAATAAAAAAAATAAATTGGATTGACGGGTGGAGAGTTAATATTATTATATAATATTACTTACTAAAAAAAGTAAAAAAGTAAAGCCCAAAATGGAGAACTAAATGCACTGTTTATATATAATCAATTCGACATTCAATCACTGACTGTTGAACTCACCTTGAATGTTGCCAGATGAACTCACTCTGATAAGATATTATTGGTTTGCCAACTGCTGAAAGGACTTTGAGTTGCCATTAGCAAACTCTTTCATTTATATATGCACTCTAAGTCTTTAGAGGGGGTCTGGGAGGAGGGAGGGGAGGGAGAGGAGAGAGAAAAACCCGTCGGGGAATCACCAAAAGACTCACTCACCCAGATGCTTATCGAATTAGAGCTTTGTTCAATAAGTGACAACGAAGAATCTCTTCAGGGTTTTTTATTTTTCACAAGATGTTCCCATGTTTGCTGTTTTAAGTAGAAAAATTTCCAAAGATGTTTTTTTTTTTTTAATATGACCTGAGGTCATCAAGAATAAACCACAATAGATTGTAATAATAGAATACAAACTCCTTGAATAAAGATTCAACTTTGGAAGAAAAAATTTCTACAAAATACAGCCTGTCATCTTCAGTTTGTTAAAAACAAGTAAATGATAAAAATATTTTCTCAAAATAAAATCTAATTTATAAATTTAATAACTCATTAGGTATTTTGTTTCTTTAATTATTAATAGAATTAAGGAAAATGGTTAATTGATACAAAGTATAATGAGAAATTCTGCACCGGTAGCTTCAGATGGGCGTTCTACAGTCTTATTTATCGGGGACACCTATATGCCTCAGATGCGGTGGCGTAACGTACGCCCCGGCAGACCCCGCGATGCGGGGGGGGCCCGGACCTTGGGGGGCCCTCGGGCCGGGCCGGGCTAAAAAACTGTAGCTCCAATAAAAACGGAAAAATTTAGATAAAAAAAAAATAATGAAAATTTCTCTTTGAGAAGGCCCGGGGCCCTCAGGGTTCAGGGATATACAGTATTTTAAAAATATTTTTTGTATGGTCTAATAATGGGGCCCGAAATAAAATTTGCGGGGGGGCCCAGCTTAAAAACGTTACGCTAGTGCTCAGATGCTGAAAGAGTTAAAAAGTCCCACTCTAGCTTGTCTTTAATTTTAATTTGACAGGGCTAAATTGGGTGAAACAGATGAATAAATAAATGATAAAATAATTATTTATTTCAAAAAATTTTATTTGGTCCAGATGCTATTTTCTTAATATTTTTTAAATCTTGATTCTTAGAAAATAGACTTATATTCAAACATAAATAAAATTATTAATAATTTTTTTGTCATCGCCTCTGACCACCCCTGTATAATCTTAGCCCTCTCTCTAAGGGAAATTTGAAAATATAATAAATCATATTTAAAATTTTCCAATTTATTTCAAGTTTGTCAATAAAATTTTTTTACTTTCTCTTACCTATGTATATATGTAATATATATATAGAGAGAAAGTATTGGTTCATGTCAAAAATTCGATGTCGAGATTTTGATGGATCTTCACGTTTTGAGGTCCCCTGAATCCAAAAAAGTGGTTTTCGCGACATGGTCTGTCTGTCTGTCTGTCTGTCTGTGTGTGTGTGTGTCTGTGAACAAAATATCTCAAGAACGAAAAGAGCCAGGAGGTTGAAATTTTATATTTAAGTTGGCACCCCCATGGGACGTGACACGAAGCTTTTGAACAAAATCGACCAAAAAGTACTAGCACTTTACTGATTCACTTTTTCAGTTTTTTTCGATTTTCTCAAAATTTGCTCCAACGATTTTTTTTTAAATTCAAAAATCAATTATTTTTTAGATTCTCTATAAAATGTATATTCTCATTTTGTGATTGATATCTTCTGAAGACCACTTTACTCTTGTACTCCATAGAAAAGATAGGAGAAATGGTTGCCATGGTATCAAAATATAAATATTTTCCCATACTTATAAATTTTACATCTTGAATTCAATTGTACCCTACTGTCGGAAACTAAATACATGTCGACACAAAAAATCTGGTGTGACAAGCACAGTACACAACTTTCGATTACCGAAGGTAAGAGAAAGTTGTGTGCTGTGCGCCAGTCACACCAGATTTTTTTCTTTAGAAATAAGTAAGTAATGTTGGTTAAAATAAAAAAAAAAAAAAAAAAAAATAGGAGACGATATAAGAGACATGTGTTTTCAAATGATAAAAAAATTCGTGGTATCGAATAACAAGAATAGTAGTATCTATCTCTCCCTGTTTAAACAAAACATTGATTACACTTGTTTAGATATTCTATAAATAATAAACTTGGAACAAGAGAGGAAATTGAATTTCATTTCTATACTCTGTATAAAAATAATTTTTTTTTGACCTGGGCTTATTCAAGATACGTCATAAATCAGATCTGGGCTCTATTCATATCAATTTCTAAATAAATAACGATCCTAGTATATTTTATTTCCTCACTTGGATCTAATCTAAATTCAATATTTATAAATTGTCACTTTTTTTTTCAATTTAGTAATCTTCTCGTCTTTTGAAATAAATAATGAACATTTCACCTAGAAGCTTTTATAACAAATTTTGATTAATTACGATTCGCTGATTCCATTTGAGAGAATCCCTGAGGTGATCTCTGCTCGTTCTCCGGAACCGCAATTTGTTTTCTCTCCGAATTTTTAGTCTCTTAATAAAGGTTGCCTACCGGATAATGTTACGTTCATGAAATCAATTTATTAAGCAAATGGATATTGGAAAAAAAATCTATTTACTTTTAATTAGAACATCTAATGAAGAAATTTTTCTTTGCCAATCTTTATGGATTGGTTTTAAGGTGTCCCTGTCATATATAATATTGTAATCATAGGAAGCATCAGCCTGGAGCGCTCGACAAGTAATTATCCATTTATGCCATTTGGTATTTAAATGATTTAAATAAATTGTTTGTAGATGGCCGTAAGGATAAATCAATTTAATTATAAGGACAGTCTGGCAAAAATAAATATTTTTACTCATTAAATAAATATTAATCGAACTGCCTGGGAACCGAAACCACTACCCCTTGGCTTTTAGGTTATCAATATTGGCATTTGTCGTTATCTCTAACTTTTCGGCCACAGTAAAAAAATGAGAGTGTAATTTTTCTAGTTACCAGATAATTCGTTAAAGCTAAAATATATTTTTAGGTATATAGTTAACTTACTGTATGCCCTCGGGGCTTGGTGTAGAGGTTAGAGTGCTAACCTCGTATACCAAACGTCGCGGGTTCGGACCCCAGGCAGTCCGATGATTTTATTTAAGCCAATTGGATACCAAATGGCTTAAATAAGAATGTCTGGACCCCATCATACTTATATATAATTGCCTTAAAACCGTGTCCGATGTGTGAAAGAACCAATCAGGCCTCAGGGATAGCGCTGATTGGCGAAATACAGAGAGGGCGGAGCCGGAGAGGCAAATTCAAATTTTTTTTTAACCAGGAGAGATATCAATTTGGTTTCTTCCCTAAAGCCTTCCCTTGATAAGAATCTAAATTCGTTGTTTCAGAGTTTTTTTTAAATTCGGCAGCCCCCCCCCCCCAAATTTTTTAATTCTTCTATAACATGCTTTTTTGGATTTAAAATTCTTGAATGAATATCTATCAAGGGATTTAAAAGTTTAAATATTTTTTGTGTAATTGTCCCCCCCCCCCGAAATTTTTAATTCTTCTATTTCTTCAAATATTAACATGCTTTTTTGGATTTAAAATTCTTGAATGAATATCTATCAAGGGATTTAAAAGTTTAAATTTTTTTTGTGTAATTGCCCCCCCCCCCCCGAAATTTTTAATTCTTCTATTTCTTCAAATATTAACATGCTTTTTTGGATTTAAAATTCTTGAATGAATATCTATCAAGGGGTTTAAAAGTTTAAAGATTTTTTGTATAATTGCCCCCCCCCCTCCCCGAAATTTTTAATTCTTCTATTTCTTCAAGTATTAACATGCTTTTTTGGATTTAAAATTCTTGAATGAATATCTATCAAGGGATTTAAAAGTTTAAATTTTTTTTGTGTAATTGCCCCCCCCCCCCCCCCCGAAATTTTTAATTCTTCTATTTCTTCAAATAAAAACATGCTTTTTTGGATTTAAAATTCTTGAATGAATATCTATCAAGGGATTTAAAAGTTTAGAGATTTTTTGTATAATTGCCCCCCCCCCCCCCCCGAAATTTTTAATTCTTCTATTTCTTCAAATATTAACATGCTTTTTTGGATTTAAAATTCTTTAATGAATATCTATCAAGGGATTTAAAAGTTTAAATTTTTTTTGTGTAATTGCCCCCCCCCCCCGAAATTTTTAATTCTTCTATTTCTTCAAGTATTAACATGCTTTTTTGGATTTAAAATTCTTGAATGAATATCTATCAAGGGATTTAAAAGTTTAGATATTTTTTGTGTAATTGTCCCCCCCCCCCCCGAAATTTTTAATTCTTCTATTTCTTCAAATATTAACATGCTTTTTTGGATTTAAAATTCTTGAATGAATATCTATCAAGGGATTTAAAAGTTTAAATTTTTTTGTGTAATTGCCCCCCCCCCCCCCGAAATTTTTAATTCTTCCATTTCTTCAAATAAAAACATGCTTTTTTGGATTTAAAATTCTTGAATGAATATCTATCAAGGGATTTAAAAGTTGAAAGATTTTTTGTGTAATTGCCCCCCCCCCCCTCCCCGAAATTTTTAATTCTTCTGTTTCTTCAAATCTTAACATGCTTTTTTGGATTTAAAATTCTTCAATGAATATCTATCAAGGGATTTAAAAGTTGAAAGATTTTTTGTGTAATTGCCCCCCCCCCCCGAAATTTTTAATTGTTCTGTTTCTTCAAATCTTAACATGCTTTTTTTGATTTAAAATTCTTCAATGAATATCTATCAAGGGGTTTGAAAGTTTAAAGATTTATTGTGCAATTGCCCCACCCCCGAAATTTTTATTTTAAAATTCTTGATTTTTTTTAATAGGTCCCTGTCCGCCTGATTTCATTTGCATGCCCGTTGGCTCGAATCAGTTTATTAAAGGGAAATTTAGGCTTGCTTCTTGCCCGTAATTTTCTCATGGCCTTCAAAACCCAGAGGCCGGGCAGGGCGAATACTCAAATTTTAAACTTGATTCATTGTATTTTCATTTAGGCAAAAATAATATGGGCTTTAAAATTAAGAGAAAAACTACTGATCACGTATCGAGACGCCGCCCGCCAGGGCCAAGTTGAGATGGGCGCGGCGAAGCCGCGCCTTTCTCAACTTGTATATGTATATTAAATTAATAACGGTTATCGTAAATGTCTTACATGGCCTGAGTTGCCGAAAAGACAGTGTGAATGTGTGTGTGAGTGTGAGTGTGAATGAGAAAAAAAGTGTGAGTGTTTAAAAAAAAAAAAAAAACACTATATTGAAAATAAATATTTTATAAGTGGCAAAAAATAAACACTTTGATATTTGGGCCAGGTAGAGTAATTTTCTGAATCGTTTTTTTTTTTTTTTTTTTCTTATAAAAATAAAGGAGAAAAGTAAACAGTAAAAGTAGAAGAGCGAAGAAGAAATTTATAAGAAACGAGTAGAGATAATTACTTTCATAAAAGCTCGTTCAATGTTTTTATTTGAAAATTAACGAACCTGTTTTTAAAAAAATACTAGAAATAAAGAAAAAATGATTAAAATGATTATTTTTCAATTATTTACGTAAACTTCAACTTATATAGGTGAGATACTTTGAATAGTTAGTTAATAATAAACAACTTCTTCCCTCCCCTAACCAGATATTTTCTCATAAAAATATAGGGAAAGGAGAAATTATCCCCTTTCCCCGTAAAAAAATCATTGGGGTACCCCACATTCATTAAGTCCTTGAAAAAGAAAAGTTTAAGGAAACTGCCATATGGAGATTTTTTTTATTTATAAATCAGTTAGCCTAAATTTCGCGTTTACATAATTTAAATAATGTATGATTCTAAATTAAGTTCTCTTAGAAAAAAGAGGGGGAAGACAATGACCCCCGGGGTTCCCCGAGAGTTATTTTCCGGTTTTTTTACAAACATATGACGAAATTATTTTCCAGTTATATTTTATTTTTATAAACCTATTTATATAGAATTAAAAAAGTCACCAAGGTCATGATAGGGATGACATCATTGTCAGGTGTATACCCCTTATAATAAGTTCAGGTAAATCGAAAATACAAATATAAAAATTATTAAAACAATATTTTCAATTATTACAAAAACATTTAATTTCTATAATGTTTTTCTAAAATTTATTTGCTATTATGTTTTTTTTTATCATTATATTACTTTTATATGCGATGTTTATAAAAAATTGTATGTAAAATAAAAATCGGAGGGCTGAATGGCTCCGTGCTACAGCCGAGAAATAAAGAAAAAAAAAAAAAAAAAAAAAAAAAATTATTACAAAAAATGGCTGATTTTAAAAATAGTCGCCACCAATCTTTTTTATTAATAAATGAACAATTTATATATATACTGTATATACAATATATATATATATATTTTTAATAGACTGATGAATTCGCAATAAATATATTCTAGATGCCCGTTTATTTGATTTTTTATTTATTTTATTTGAGTACTTTCCAGAAAATTGCGAGAATAGAAGGCACGCACCAAACCCATGATGGGTTCTAGCCAATAGCCTAGTTCGTATTTTGGGGGTGAGAATCTCTTAATCTCTCTATTCCCTTAAAAAATATCGACCTGTCGACCGAATCGATTCTGACCATTTTTGAATTAAAGCTTTATTTAAATTATCATTTATTCATATAGGCCTATATGGGGATGATTTAATTAAAATAAAAAAAAGAGAGAACTCTATCAGAATATTTTGAAAAAAAAAAATGCATTAAATTGGATATTTCGCACGAGAGAGATGACCTCTGGATGGATCCATAATATGTATAATGAGAGATGTAGTGAAAGGAAAAAAATGGGACTAAATAAAAATTTGACAAAGGTTGTTATCATCGTTATTGCAATAACAAGCACATTTTTTACATTATTTTTTTTTTAATTAATAATTTGAAACAAGTCAGCTAAAAAAATTAAGAGAAACTTTTCTAGGTGCACCGAACGCATACAATAAACTGTTTGATAATAAAAATGTCGACGCATTACCTTCGTTAATCGAAAGTTGTGTTCTGTGCTTGTTACACCAGATTTTTCGTGTCGACATATATTTAGTTTCCGCTGATTTATTAGAATTCAGATGTAAAATTTATAAGTATGGGAAAATAGGCCTCTTTATATTTTGTTACCATGGCAACGATTTCTCCTATCCTTTCAATGAAGTACAAGAGTAAAGTGGTCTTCAGAATATTTCAATAGCAAAATGAGAATATACATTTTATAGAAAATCTAAAAAATAATTGATTTTTGAATTTTAATCAAAATCGTTGGAGCGAATTTTGAAAAAATCGAAAAAAAACTGAAAAAGTACATCAGTAAAATAATTTATATTAGTACTCTTTGGCCGATTTTGTTTAAAAGCTTATTTTCACAGTCTGGGAGGGTACAAAACTTAAATATAAAATTTCAACCTCCTAGTTCAATTCCTTCATGCTTAAAATTAAACACACACACAGACAGACAGACCATGTCGCGAAACCACTTTTTTGGACTCAGGGGACCTCAAAACGTGTATATCCATCAAAATCTCGACATCGAATTTTTGACATGAATCCAATACTTTCTCTCTCTATATATTAACATATATATATATATATAGAGGTAAGAGAAAGTAAAAATTGCCATCATCGTTGGAAAACTTTCTCAACGCTCTTTTTAAAAAAATACAATCTCTAATAATTTTCGAATTTTAAAGTATTAATTTTTTTCTTGTATAGTATAATTAGGCCTATGTTTTTTTAATAAAGTGCAAAATTCTTGAAAATTGATTTGATAAAAATTTAGGCTAAAATTTTTAGGTCAAGATAAATTTATCAAATATGATTAAGTAAAGATTTATCATAAAACTAACTTTTAAGCAATACAATGCTAGATTAATTATTAAATGTAATTTTCCGGATGATATTCAATTTAAAAGAAAATTATTATTTGATTTGAAATAGGTAAATCAAATAATTCGATAAAGTGTGAAATTGAGTGGCTTATAATTCAAATAAAAGATTCAGAAATACGCATTTGCCACCCCATAAATAAATAATCCAAGGATATCTTTTTTTCTTTAATATATTTGTTGGTGAAGGACAATGCTTTTCCTGTTCCTCTCTCTTATTTATTCACGAACAAGATTTATTATTATGAATTGAAACGTTCTAAGTCTATTTATTTTGCAAATACACTGGTCTTAAGATTACTTTGAAATAAACCCTTCCTAATTGTGTGATATTGACTATGAACACTTGTTATACCATATTTATGGGATTTATATACAAATTATTAATTAATGTTTAAAGAAAAGAATTGCAGCTAGATAAATTTATTTTATTAGGCCCACTAGGCTGACGTTTCGGTCTTGATCAAGATCATCCTCAGAGCTAGCAGGATGGTCTTAATCAAGATCAAAACGTCAGCCTGATGGGCCTAATAAAATAAATATATCTAGCTGCCATCCTTTTCTTTACACATTAACGATTATCCACATCTTGTAAAATTATTAATGTTATAGTTACTTATGAATTCGAAAAGAAATACATTTATTTTTAAACTACGTTTAATGGATTTGAGCATGTTGGTTGTTCGCTGACATACGCTTTGTTTGCTTTGTAACTGATGGCATTGACACTGTTCAAATAGGAGTTTCCAATATAAACAAAGCTAAGATACATCGCGAGACGTTTACTTAGAACAAATGAATGGATCAGAGAATTCTATTCTGTTTCTAATGGATCAAAAGAGCGACTTGTTGATTTTTACCTCAAACTTCAAATGATAGACTCGTAGAATCGAAACTAGAGTGTGTAGACTTACTTACCTGAAAAGAAAAGAAAAAACATTCATTAATTAAAAAGTTTCTGAGGTTTCGACAATCTGCTCTCTGACTAAATTCATGTGGGCCTGAAGTAAAGTTGAATTTTTAAGGAGTTAAACAAAAAATCTGTTTAATCGGCCATATCATTTTAATTTCCATATTCCGTTTGGGAAACAAAAATAATGGTTTATTTTTATTAAATAAATTTAAATTATAAAATCTAATTTATTCCAATCGCAAGAAAAGTAAAGAAATATGTTATACCGAGTGTCGCGGGCGGCTTCGGATCACAGACAATGATTTTATTTAAGCCATTTGGATACCAAATGTGCGTATGTGTATGTGAGTGTAAATGGGGAAAAAAAGTGTGTATTTTGAAAAAGATAAGTGGCCTATCATTTGTCACGTATGGCCTTGTCCTCCCCAAAATATATATATTTTTTTTAATAAGAAAAACTAAAACGTTTGTTTGGTTGTTTAAAGTTTAAATGTATGGCATATTTTAAACCTTGATATAGAAAATAAAAAGCCTATTAATTTTTTTTTAACTCACATATATTCATTTAAAGAAAATAAAGTAACAGAACGTTCAATAAAATTTCACTGGAGGTGTTGAACCAAATTTCCTTTTTAGAAAATTTATAAAAGAATTTCTCAAGGGTGGAAGTGGTTGTGATTAAAGATGAGATCATTGGCATTAGAGGGCATCCAAGAAGAAGTCTCTTCACTCTTAGATCATGACGTTTCGGTCGAATTTTTTTGGACCATCATCAGTTGCTAGGGCTACAATAGATTTTTAATTATTATTTATATTTTTTAAAAATTATTATTGTTATTTTTTGGCATTTCTTACTCACATGTGTCATAGGTGGATATATTATGTATGTGAAATACATAATATATCACCATATGTATATGAAGACTTGTTTAAAGTAATGGAATATATAATATATTTACATATGACATGTAAGTAAAAAATACCAAATAATAATTAAAAATCTATTTTAGCCCTAACACCTGATGGTATAAAATAAGACAGAAACGTCGTGAATTGATAGTTTCATTGGTTTCCTGACTGATTGATCTCTTCATTAAAGAATATTTGTGTATAAATTAATTATTTTTTTATAAAAAAAAATTTTGAAAAAAATTAAATAAAGGTGGTTCAATATAATTTGAAGATTTGAAAAGTATGCAACACAAAAGGTTATCTAATTTATTTTATTAAATACCAAACTAGACACCTTTTTTTTACACATTAGTCAAAAATGCTATTGTACAAATCATTGTTTATTTATTTATTCAATGACCATCGACCATTTCTTATATAACTTTTGAATAAGCAGATAATCTTATTCCATGAATTCTATTTTATTCGTATATTTTGTAAATAAAATTGTCATCAAATTTGAATCTGTTTGGAATTCCCCACTAGAGTTAAGGAATAAATCAGATAAGGAGGGGCGGGGGGGGGGGCGAAAGAATACACCAAAATATAGCTGAATAATCAAAATAACAAAAGGCTCTTATATAAAAAAAAATGCGAATCAATCAAAGAGATGATTCATTAAATTTATTCTATTGAACATTTTAATAACACGAATTCATAATTAATAGAGGTAAAAAATATATAAAAATTATGTTTCTCTTTTTTATTTATTCAAATATTTTTATTTACTTGTTATGATATCTTTTTTTTTTTTTAATTCAAATTAATTTTCACACCATCATAAAAAAAAGATAAAATTAATTTCACCATTGTGACTTTGGAATTTTTTTATACCAACTGTAAGCTTAATCAAATTTGAATCCGATCCAAGACTATTTCGTTTAACCTTTCGAGGAAAGTAAGGATTATTGATTTTGCATTTTATATGAAAAAAATTTGAAATATAATTTTTTTCATTCAGCTATTTAAAAAATCATGTGTAATTAAATCAGTAAAAAAATAGGAGAGTCAGACATCATTCGGAATTTCTTTTATTAACTAGGCTACAATGAAATAAAGTTCATGTTTGGTTTCTGGGAGATTGGCAACCCAAAAATTAAAATAATAAAGAAATTTTTACTTTTTAATTAATTGCTCCCAGAAAAAAAATCAAACTCTTCTAAGATCTCCTAGATATTTTACTTTATCTTGCCTAACAGTATATAACAGTTATTTAATAAATAGAGAGATTTTTGCGATCTCACCAAAAATTCTGTTTAAAAATACACGCCCTCTGGGCAGTTCCTCTGTGACGAGAAGAAAATAAAAATTTAATTAAAAAATACGCAATGTCAAAATTTGTAAGTCCGCTTCGGGATTTTAAACCTGTGGACTTGTACCTTAATTAGTATGAAAAGTTCAAATCTCGTAAGAGGCATCGATTTTATTTTTTCGCCTTTATTGTAGTTTTTTCCGATCTTAGAAATTTTTTTTTATAAGAGTTTAATCTCGAATGAAAACATAATATTTTGATAGTGACTTCAAGGACATAAGTTCATTGGGGTTCTCATTTTATCCTATTAAAGGAGATAAATCAGAAAAGGAAAAAGTGGGAAACAAATTTCTCAGAAAGACTGCGAAAGTAATATCATTAGGAAATATCAATATTGTGCGTGAAATAGACTAAATATAATTTATCAAATACAGTATGTGGCTTAGAATAAATGAAATTGGCCTATATTTTAAATTTATTTATTTTCTCAATTTTATTTATTAAGAAAATAATATTTTTATAGTACCTGGAGACCGTACGGCACTCGGGTTTTTTAGCCGGGCAAAAGAACAATGAGGGAGATTTATTAAAAGTAGATACCCGACTTATAAACAGACGAGAGTCCTATACAGTAGCGGACTTAGACCAGAGGGAACCAGACAAATTCTGGTGAGCTCGTATCTACGTACCCACAAGATGTGGGCCCCTGAGCAAGGATTTTTTTAAGTTATTGTATTATTTATATTTTATGGGGCAAACAAGATTTGCTATAATTTTTTTTAAAAAAGGATCCCTTCTAGAAGAGAGGGAAGGAGGATATGCATTTTTTTTAAGGTCCTCTTTGAAATTTCGCAAATTCCTCTAGGGATCTTATAGTTAATAATATTTTATATAAAAAAAAATCATAAATTAATGTCCAAAAGGCTATTGTAGGGGGGAGTTTTAAACCAAACCTTACAAACTCCACTTTTTTGATATATAAAACCATCTAGAAAAAATAAACAGTAAATATCAATCTTAATTAGTTCACTAGTTCACTAAAGTGAGTGTCTGAGTTAAACTTACCTCGTATACTATAAAATTCAATATTCATTTCTCAGAATGAGAAGGTCTTAAGAGGTCATGTAAATTTCAATTTTCCCTTATTTACAAAATCTGTTAGGTGAGTAGGTTCGTATAAACAAGGTTAATTACTGATGACTATTCGTTAAAAATATTCCAAATGAGTATTTTAAATATTCATTTGTAAACATTAAAAATTAATTCAGAGAATTTATTAAGTTAAAAGCCGTTTCTTTCACAAATGTAAATTACAAATGCAAATATCAATCAAAAAATAATAAATAATATTCCAAGGTTATAGTTTTGCTTTATAATATTTATTTATCCTAGGTACAGTGTTGGCAGACGTACCAATATTTATTGTATATTTTTGACAGTTTTCTCTCATAAACTTACGGAAAATATAAAATCTACGACTGAGAGACATAATTTCATAATGTACAATCATTTTATTGAAAATACAATAATTATACGGCCCGGATACAATAACATTTTTCAGTGGTCTGCTAACATTGCCTAGGTAGAAACATTAAAGATCCGTAAAAATTGATTCCTCCATGAAAAGTAACAGTTGGAATATAAATTAATAAAAAACTTGGAGAGCATAAAAATATAAATAAAATGGTGACTACCAGTTTGTTTAAGAAAAAATTAAATTTAATCCGGTTTGTTAATTTCAAAGCTTAATTAATAATAATGAAAGAGAAAAACTCGAAAGAGTGCTTGAGCTCTAATTAACAAAAAAGAAATAGAATTTTTTTATATTCCAAATGGGGGTTGATTTAAATTCATTGCGCATTTAATCTACAAAAATAAAAGCATTGGTGAATTTATTGAAGAGCTTTAAAGAAACAAGAAGAGTATTGTTTAAAAAATACATGCCTTTTATAAATAATTTAATTTAAAACCTGATGTAAGCTGTGTCTATTTAGTAAGATATCAAATAGGGTTTGTCGGTTTTCAAAAACCGGTTTTTAAGAGAAAATTATGAAATTTGAAAACCGATTTTTTGCTAAAAAAAAAAAAAACATTTTGTTACTTTTCATCTGTTAGCTTTTGTGGACATATAGATCTTTGGAGAATACCTTTAAAGAGAACATTTTGTCGCTTGAGATGGGTTTTGAACACCTGACCCCTAGTATCAAGAGGCAAGAACTCTATCATCGTGCTAACGACTACTGTTACTAACTACTAACTTGATATACAGTGGCGGATCTAAGCAATTAAAAACAAAATTAATTTTTAAAGACTTGAACTTGTTTGAAACATTTCTTAATGAATTCCGTACCGTTTCGGGTAGGA
Source organism: Euborellia annulipes (assembly GCA_023213315.1). Classification (NCBI taxonomy): domain Eukaryota; kingdom Metazoa; phylum Arthropoda; class Insecta; order Dermaptera; family Anisolabididae; genus Euborellia; species Euborellia annulipes. The sequence goes on from JAKCPI010009119.1 coordinate 60,350, forward strand.
TGATTATCCGATATTTATTCAAAGTTTAAAATTTTCTTCTGGCTATTATATTATTCCAAAAGCAAAAAAAAAAAAAAATACTGTCATCATATACATAGGCCTATGTAAAATTTTGATTAGCAAATTTTCTTAGAATGCAAGCATTCCATTTCAATGCATTTGCATTTCATGCAAGCAATTTCCATTTATGTGTATTTTAGAACAACATTTTTTTCTTTTTTTTTTTTAATTGATTTTATATGCACGCATTGTGTGAATATTCAAAAAATAGTCTACAAATGTTGAATGTTTGGGTCACTTCTTTTATTTAGGAATTATTAGAAATGAGGACGTTAAATACATATTACACTATTTAAAAAATGATAACCCATTCATTTATTGAAAATATTTCTAAATACAAAAGATAAATATATTTGAATGATGAAACAGAAATTTTTTGCTATTTAAAAATGACTATCTTAACTAGACGGCAATCAGAAGCAAGTTCCTCTAAAAAATGGTAATGGTATCGCAGAACTCGTTTAATATTCATTTTTTCAAGCAAATTTATAATTAATTCATAATTAAATAAATCATTTTATTTATATACAAATATAGCCTATTATAAAATTTATTCCAATTATTTTTAATCTTAATGATGGAATCATCTCTAATCTTTTTTCTAATAAATCTAAAATAATATTTATTAAATAAAAAAAAAACATTTTAAAGAGATAAGATAGGCTGAGAGAATGGATTCTGTTTAAATACAGAGCATCGCACGGTGTGTTGGGAGAATTTCTTGCAATTGGCATGCAAATCGTCTCAGGCAATTCTAAATAGGAAAATCGAACTTAATGGATTAGATTAAAAGACAGACGGAGCCAATTTCGAATGTGGCTCGAATTTCATTCGAAACATTGAGTTACTCCAAATGAGATGTGAAACAAGACGTCCGGCCTTTAAATTGACAAATTTCATATTATTTGTAATATTAAAGGTTGAGGTCTTTAAAGCAAGTGCACAGTACTTGGAAAGCGCCTGCAGAATAAGCATTCAAAACGTTGCACAGTATTTATATTTTTAATAAATAATTAGGCTAATTTTACAAATGTGGTCTAAAATTAAAAACTCCCATAATAATAAAAATAAATTTCTAGAAAAATTTCCCTTAGAAATGTTCCACCCCTCCTTGTGACCGAGATGTTAAATATACTGACAATGTTACTATTCCCTCCAAGGGATGTTTGTTCGGATTCCAGTCACAATCTTTTCAACTCTTTTATTTATATTTTATCTCTTCTCAGTGGCGATTAGCTGAATTAATAAAGAAGCTAAGCCTATAATCCTGAGTTGAAGGCAAATCACCTCATATCTAAATATTAATATCAATGTCTTCTTCTGGAAAAGTATAAGGGAACTCATCCCAGAATAAATTTCAAAATAATTCAATTATTCTTTATGATACAAATAACAATAATAGAATAAAGAAAAAATGCATCTTCTTTTCTAAATAAAACGTCAATGGCAAGAATTCCGGAATATAAATCCCTAGAGTGGGAATATTAATCAATTGGCCAAATCACTCATTGTTTAAATATAAAAAAAAAAATTGTATTTCTAATAATTAGAAGGCTTAGCAATCTTTAGACCTTCTTTTTTTTCTAATTTACATATTTTACAATTCATTTTAATTCTCAAGCGCACAGAATCAATATTTTCATATACTAGAAACAAGAATTAGAGTAGAAGAGGCTGGGGCGAAAGACTTTAATATTGTCAATTTCCTCCTGTCTAGTAAAAAAATAAATACACTTTGCATAGCTCAAATTTCGTTCGAAATTCGATCTCCGGTGGCCACAATTTGTTTTAATTAAACCCATTTATTTGATTAACTTGTTTAATCAAACATAACGCAAGCTAGCCTATCTTATTTGGTTATCAATTTGTCAGCATTATTGATACTAGAAATTGATTGGCGGGAGTCATTTTCCGATATATTGGAACCAGAGCAGGAAGAGAAGAAATAAGAGTATGTTAGAAAATCGTTAACCAGAAAATTTTTACAAGAATGAAAAGTATATTCTAAAAAAAAAATTGGAAAAAACTAATTAGGTTCGACACACATAGTGTCGAAATGCGTATAAAGTTAATAAAATGAATTGAAACAAATAACCTTGAGTACAATTTATATTACCTAATTAAATATGTTTCAACTAGTGCCAACGGTCGCCAGTATCAATTTAATAAAAACTCTAATATTACAATTTAATCAAGTTCATTATTAACAATAATTTGAATCTGAAACTAAATTAATATTATTCTAATTAAATGTGCCACTGACTCAGCCTTCACTATAAATTTCGCTTCTTTCTCGCTTAACAAAATCGTGGGATTAACACTGATTGATTATATCCGACTATGTGAGCACTTTTGAAGCCCGGATCTTCTTAGAATCTCTTTGCCAATTATTTTTTTTAAATGTATTAATCTTTAGCCAGGGACAACAGGATTTAAATCAACATACGGGATGATAGGAGAGATTTCGTAAATATATTGTGGCTGTATTATTTGAAATATCATCACAAAATCTTTACAGATACATAGAACAATATACCAGGTTTCGTTTCAGATGCTGAAGGAGGCACAAACACTGAATCTTTCACCACCACACAGAGAAATTAGGGGAACGAGGAGGTCTGCGGCAATTTTCTGTCATTCCTCATGTCGTAGATGTAGACCGACAGTGATAACCTCATCTACCAGCATGATTTTTTTGGGTGTAACATCTCAAACAAAACTGGTACCTTGCTCTATGTATCTGTAAAGTTTTTGTGATTATATGTCAAATAATATAGCCCAAATAAATTCACGAAATCGCTCCAATCTTTTCTAATCACTCTGTATATTGTAGAATATAAAAAAATAACAGCATAAATACTTTTTTAAATAAAAAAAAATTACATTGTGTTTTATGTTGCCATTCAATTCGCCGTTTTAAGAAAAATTTTATCAGAAAAATCTTTTAATAAAAGTCAAAATATCGCTTAAGTTAGAGAGGCCAAAATAATTCAAAAAATCTGGTGTCAAAAGTAAAGATTGAAAAGTTCTATCATTAGACCTTCATGATTTCATTTGAATTAAAAGATCCTCAGAATAACTCGGGTTAGATCATCTTTATACTGGCCTTACATAAGTATTAAAATAAATAAAGTTGTATTTGAAGAATGATTCATTTGCTTTGTAATCAGGACTCGAATAGTCAATCATTTAATTAAAAATAATTATCGTTTCTTTTTTAATTAAAAGTGAGAAGTATACGAAAAGAAAATATGGAGATCATGCTAAATTTAGAAATATTACTATAATTTTTTGAATTTTATGAACAGGATTTTTTTTTTTTTTTTTTAAACATTCTCACTTTTTTCTCATTCACACTCACACTTACACACACATTCACACAGTCTTTTCGGCAACTTAGGCCATTTAAGACTTTTAGACGATAACCGTTGTAATATATATTATCTATTGTGGGTTCAGGCATTTCTATTTAAGCCATCTGGTATCCAAATGGCTTAAATAAAATCATCGGACTGCCTGGGTCCGAACCCGCGACGTTTGGCATAGGAGGTAGGCACGCTACCTACTATGCCACACCCGGGGGTTTTGTTTTAATATAACGTTATTTAAAAAAAAAATTGATCTGGAGCCTAAAGTTTAGGCGTTCTCTTTTAGGAATATCTTAAATTTTTTTTTTTTTTTAAGTTTTCATCCACTTTATTTACAGATTGAATTAATGTGAATGTCTGATAAATTATTGAGATGAGTGCAGAATGGCTCGGTTCGCATTAAAGTAAAGTTTTTTTTTTTTTCTTTTCGGCGATTATAAATGAATTTGGCTGCAGGGGTTTGTGATGATGAAGAAGTAAGGGAAACCGCAGCCCCTTTGAAATTCTCTTTAGAAAACGCGGCCATCATTGATCGACAAGGCTATAAATATTCGGTTCAATAAAGAGGATTATAAATTGCATTCAAAAATTCAATTTGATCTTATCATCGCTGAATGGATCATCAGAATCTTTTTCCCATTCAGAGGGCCTTTTTCGCGTAATAAGACCCAATCTTTTGATGTAAAAAAATAATTTATAAAAATGATAAAAACAAAAAAAAAAAAAAAAAAAAAACTTGAATTGTTTACATACCAAACCTTTGATGTGTTGCAAAAAAAAAAGTTATTATTTTCATCATGATAGGTTAAGACTGAGAAGATTAAAAAAAAAAAGTACAGAAAACTCTCAACATACAAAAAATTTCTATTAAAAATTTTTAACAATTTTTTTATTAAATTTTTCTCTCTGCTAGGCCTACTAACAGAAACTAAATGTATATCGACACAAAAAAATCTGGTGTGACAAGCACAAATCAAAACTTTGTATTACCGAAGGTTGTGTGGTGTGCGAACAGTCATACCAGATTTTTAAGAAAGTGTTTAAAATATTTTTAAGCTTAAATATGTTAGCATATCTTAATTCTCAAGTCGAGAGTGCTAGTATAAATTTGCTAACCAATCCAATCTTGTTTATCCGGCCTCTCCTATCTCAAATTGTTTGGTCTTGGTTGGCTCAGGCATCGCTAATCCCAGTGGTAGCTCTTTTCCTTCCGGCCAAGGCCACTGGATTTATATTAAGCCATACTAAATTCACAAATCTAAATCTTGAATTTCCGCTTTTCCTTATAATTACATAATTTAATTCATATACTAATTCCGACGATTTGTTATTTATTAAAAATAAAAAGATAGAACAATTTTATACCAAAAATAATAATAATAAATATATAATGTGATCGTTGTTCAAAGGATCGAGTATTATATAAAAAATTTTTGTTTTAGGAACACATTAAAAAATAATTACCGTAAATAATAATAAAATAATTAAAATACTAGTAAGTTTTATCAATAAAATACTATAATATCAGCTTGACTAATCAAATAATCTCTCTGTTCATTCATTAGTATCAGAACTAACACATTGTGGTTAGTAAATGTAGAAACTTTCATGGGAATAATACTGAGGTGGGTTCCCGTTTCCTTCCTCAGGAGGAGGCATCTCAAATAGAGTTGGATAATTTTTTGCCATGAGGTGGATTTGAACTCGATTTGTCTTCAAGTCAGGATTATAATCTTAACTGCTTTATCCCCTGTGCTAATAGCATCCTAATATAATAAGGAATATGGCTTTTGAAATAATTTTTCGGATGACATTATACGCCCGTTCGAAGGTACCTTAGAACTTTAAAATTAAATTTTGCACCCTTATAAAGAACGCTATAGAAAATCCAGGAAATAATGCCCGGGTCCTCAAATCCCCATTCGGGAGACTTAAAAATTTTTAAAATCCAGAATTTCTCCAATGGAATGCATTGCATGTGCGTAGCCAGAGGGGTACAGGGTGGGCCAATGCCCTCTCCTGGCTTGTCCTGAAAATTTTTTACCTATTAAAAACAAATATATACTTTCCCATTGTGATTTTTTTTTAATGAGCTTATATAAGGAAAATAATTAATTATAATTATATTAAATAAATAATTAATAATCTATGTTTATTTTAATTGCAAACCCCCTCCCTCTCACCCTAACGAATGGTTGTCCCCCCTAACAAAATGTCTAGCTACGCCCATGATGCATGGGCGTAGCCAGACATCTTGTTAGGGGGGCCAACTCCTCGTTAGGGCGAGGGGGGTGTTTGCAATTAATATATACATAGATTATTAATTATTTATTTAAATAAAAAAATTAAATTAATGTAGTGGATTGGAGCGTTAAGAAAAAATTCCCAATGGAGAAAATATATATTTGTTTATTTTTAATTTTTAGGACAAGCCAGGGGGGGCAATGGCCCCTCCCTGCCTCCCCCTGGCTACGCCCATGCCATGATGCATTGGGTTCTGTTTCTTCTCTCCATACGAGAATATTAATATAATAATTAAATAATTAAATCTGAAATGAAAAATAATAAAACTTGTTAACTAAATTTTTTTTTTTTTTCCTTTGATCTTCATAGGAATATATAGATTTATAGATAAAGAGAGACGGGTCACATGGCTAGTAGGTCTAGTTATTTATTCTTAAATGTATTTAATTACCAGAATATTTATAAAATTTTTGTCAAAGGAAACATTATAAATTGAATTCTAATTGATCTAAAAGTGCCATTAACTAAATGAATATTGATTGACTCTTTGAATTAATTCTTTGATTTATTTCTTGAATTTTGAAGTGTAAATGAATCACCCTTTAAAATTAAGGAAACTCTCTCACTCCATAATTGTTCTCGAATGAATGAGCTTACTATCTATATCAGATTTATCGTAGCTATTCATTCCGCTCTGATTGCTCCTGATAAGGAAGTTGTATCGATCTTTATTGACGATATCAAGGATATATTCAATAAAGGAAATTTTAAATGATTGAAATTATAAAGTGAGAAAGGCGTGGAAACTCAAATCTAAAGTTAAATAGTGAAATATTGCTACTATTTGAATTAGATTAATTCTGTATTGCCAATTTGGGATATTTCTTGTTGCAATGCAAGTGTTAAGATGTTAAGGAAGGATCTTAAGTTCAAGCGAGGGTCCCGACAGCACAGCACACAAAAGAGTCTATTTATAACTAGAGACCGGACAAAAAAGCATTAAAAAATGGAAAAAAAGTGCTTAAAAAAGCATAAAAAACTTGAATAAAAAGTTGTTAAATAAGCATATAAGTTGAAAAAAAGCATCTAATAAGCAATTTTTAATCATACCAATGGCGTATACAATTTTTTTTTTTAAAGAAACTAAATTTATTCCGCCCCGCCCTGCGAAATTTTTTTTTTTTTTGCGGAACCAAATTTTTTCACCCTGCGGAAAAAATTTTTTTTACAGGGATAAATTTTTTCACACTGCGGGGTTTTTGGAAAATTTGGGGGGGGGGCCCCCTTATATACGTCCTTGGTGTATGCGTATGTGAATGGGAAAAAAGTTTTTTAATAAAAAAAAAAAAAAAAAATTATAAATATTCGTAAAATAAGTTCAAATAAGCACGAAAGGGAAAAAAAGCATGAAAACTCAAAAAAAGCAAAAAAAGCATAAAAAATGCAATCTCAATGCACTTAGTTTTTCCTAATTCGTATAGAAATTAAATATCTAATGGTTGCTTATAAAATTCAGCAATAAGCATTTTGCTTAAAATCCGGTCTCTATTTATAACTATTTGAAGTCGTATACGTTCTTCTTTTTTTTTCATCTGCTGCGTAGCTCCTCCCACAGCCCTATGTCATATAACCAGAAAGCTGGTAACAGAGCAACTAACTAATTTCCAAGCCAACTTGTGTTCCCATATTGAAGAAATTTGATTATAATTATTTTTCCAAAATATTTAAGAGATTCAGATTATTAGCACGTTACTCCCTGGTCCATATACTATATGTGTACTTAATTTCAAATAGATTCAGTGAACATTGTGGATTTCTATAGAACATATACATATATACGTTTTTCCAATTTAATTTGAATATATATAGATTAAATAATATATGGAAAGAGGAGCCTGTAATATGAAATAAAGAAACTACATGCTGCTAATTATAGTGATTAAATATAGTGAGATAGAGCTGTTCTTTGCACTAGAATCCATCATATCACCTTCTCATTTGCCATCTATGTCGCCACATCAGTGGGTGGACCGGCTGGCTGTAGGGGTGTGTGTGGAGGCCAGTTATTTATAATTGGTCTTGGAAAATACCTTTTATCAATCAATAGGAATCCAGATAAAAGGGGTAGTCCTCCCAAAGAATAAGATTTCTGAAAGCAATTTTTATTTTTTAACTATTCTATTAAATATCTTTCCTAATTTAAATGTGAATTTCCTTTCTCTCCGTTAATAACATCACATTCTATTCTTTCTCCCTTCTTTTCTCTGCCGACACATTTCAATAATTGTTCAATTAATTGAGTAATGAAGAGAATCTCTTTTGTCTCCTTTTAGAGATTTTCGTCTGTTCTGTCATCTCCATCTCTCACTGCCACAAGAAATCCTTTCCGGATGTCAACCGGATGACAAATTACCCCAAAAGACGGTGGATCATTTACATTATTCATCAGCAAACAAGACTTACAACTATGTATTTTTTCTTCTAATCTAATCGAATTCGAACTAAATCACAATTCACTCTTTATTTTCTCTCTTAGTAGTATGCATCCGTTTTCAGACGAGCGGGGAGATAACGTTCACACTTGTTGCAGCTCTTTTTGTTGACAATGCCAAGGATTCCAGTGCACACATCTAGAAGCTATTTTAAATTTATTCAAATTGCTTTTTTTTTCTATTTCTTCAAAACTTATTTAAAGTTTAATTAGCCTACATTTCTGATCGGCTTAAGATAATACCTCTTCTTTTATATATTTTACAAATTACATTTTCAATTTCCTAATAAAAAATAAATATTCTAGGGAAGAATATTTTACCTTAAATTTTTTAAACTTTTTACTCTTCTTTTTTTGTCACTCTTTTGATTAGGCCTAAATAAAATAGGACAGAAAAGTATAACAAGCAAACCTTTTGCAAAGTCTGATGTTCATAGAATCTGGAAGAAATTTCTTAGCTCAGATCAAAAATGGTTACGTTTTTAAAAGAGAGATCAAATGTTTAATTAACTTAACCTCTTCTTGGAATTGGTAACGTTCCAATTACTTGATTTATGTGTTGATATTTTGATTTCCGACCTGGTGGATATAATTTATTTTATTATCATTTTATTGAGAATTGAGATGAGGTGGAGTCAAAAAATCTCCGACACTTTACAGACAAATTTATTAGATTCTTATTCATTCGTGGAGCTAAGAGCGTTTATATGTCCCTGATACGATTAATATATTACCCTACAATTATTCTCTATATACAAGGAAGGAAGCAGGAGCAGCCAAAAAATAAAACCTCCGATTTTATTACAATTAATAAGACGTTTCGAGAAAATAAAGTTTCCTCGATTGATTATTCTCTATATGCGGTTCTGAAGATAGCCTACATAAAGAACCGAAACGGCAGATTTGGCCTCAGTCTTTTCTAAATTATTTCAATCATAAAGAAATTCTAAATAATTAATTTTTATTTTGGCTACTAATTCATTTGAATAAATAAATGCAGAAAACGCTTAAAAAAAAAAACAAGCAAACAAATAGCGCTAAATAATAGTTCTAAGGATGTGTATGTAATCCCAAGCTTGAGGTAAGGAAGTAAATATTACTTTTAAAGATTTTATATATAGGCAAATAATGTTTGTGGATTGTGTGTTTTTTTTTTCTTATCTGGTAAAATTTAAATAAACTTGACCCTTTTATCATGAGAATTGAGGTCACATTTTAACATTCTCCACAGCCAAATAAAAATAAATTGATTTTTTTTTTTTGAAAGAAAAATATTTATTTATGTTGAGATTCAATGGCAATAATAAGAAAAGGAGCCCAGGCAGATCGATTCGATCTCTTTTGTGCTTTGTTCCATCCGCTTAGTTGGTGGATTAACTTGGGAGGGGACCGTTTGAATTCCAGATGCCACCTTGGTCAAGTTAATTGAAATTCTGTCTATGGAGCATTAATCCGTTGTTGGCTAAAATATAAATTATTATCAAGAGTTGGCGACGTGAAATGAAATAATATCAAATAGATCAGGGAGGATTTTAGAAGCCTTTAGGTTCCCTTTCTTAGTTGGGGCAGCAGAATTAAACATAAGGGCTTTAAATGTCGGCAACATTTCTCCAATTCATAATAAACAGAAGACAGAACTACATAGAAACCTTAGAGTTTAATTATAGAAGTAATTAAGTGGAAAACTTTTGATCTTGGAATCTTGATAAATTCATAGTACTATATTATTCTATTTAATACTAACAATTAGCTTGGCTTTTATATAATCTATACCAATATATTATACAATTTCAACTTTCAAGATTGATATTATTGAAAAAGACATTTTGACATTAATCGTACTACTTAAGTGGTGTTGCTGAAGTTGGTAAAAACGCAAAATTTTCAGCAAATTCATTAATCGTTCTAGTTTTTTTTTTTTTTTTTTTTTAACACTCGCACTTTTTTTTTCTCATTTACACTCACACACACATTCACACAGTCTTTTAATAATTTTAATGACCGTAAAGGTAAAATGTAAAATCTGGTACAGATGATTTTATTTTACCTTTTCAAATTTAAAATTATTTCACCATATACCGTACACTATGCCATAGGCTTAAGACTCTAGCTATCAGGGAAGGACTTAATTTTGGCGCTCACTGTACCTAACCTAAATATAAAATTTCAACCTCCTAGCTCTTTTCATTCTTGAGATAATTTGTTCACAGACAGACACACAGCAGACAGACAGACACACCGACAGCCCATGTCGTGAAAACCACTTTTTTGAATTCAGGGGACCTCAAAAAGTCATCAAATTTTCAACATGAATCCAATACTTTCTCTCTATATATAGGCCTCTACTGTATTACATATATAGGCCTACATCGGTAAGAGAAAATAATAATAATAAAATAATTGAGTCTATTTAAAAAGATAATTTTTTTGAATGGTAATTAAATATTTTATCTACTGTATATAATTATATAATTTGCATATTAATAATTTTTCTCTAATAAATAATTAATATTTTTTTTATGATGAACTTTTCTCTATTAAAAATATTGAAATTATTATTCATAAGCCAATATAAGATTACTTACATAAGTTTGTTTATAAAAGACAGAAATTATTATCTTTGCTAGTCATTAATTTGTGTAGTGTGTGGACGATGTATTTTTAACCCTTTTCGGCTACAGAGGCCATTTAGCGGTTATTAATTTATTTAAATAATTTAAATTTAATTATACCGATGACTGCCGGGGGACGTACCACACGCTGATTGATTGGGGTCACCAATCCCGAGATTTCGCAGCGCTTGGCATCATTTAACTGCAACGATTGTGGTGCGATGAAGTGTCATTTTGAATAGGTCTATTTTAATATAAAAAAATTTTTATTTTATATGACAAAGGTCATCTGAAAAAAATTTAAATATCAAGTTTTATTAATATTTAATTATTTAATATCCTGAGATTAATAGATCTACGAGAAGAAATTATTTTAATACATTTTTTGTTAACCAATTTTTCATATCAAAGAAGTAAGCTTATAGTTGATATAAAATTTTAAAATGACTTAACTAGAGATACTTGAAAACTTTCATCTACTTTATTGAAAGCAGTCTTAAAAAATTGGTTATACTTACTATATTAAAGTAAAGCTTTTTTATAGGTCTTTCCTTTTCAATAAGATCAAAGAGTTATTTTTCCTAAAAGAAGCATCCATGTAGAATTTATTCATTTTATAATTGACTGTATTGATATAAATTCCTTATTTATTTGAAAAGTCGATTTATTAATTTATTTTTAATTTTTGACAAGAAATTTAATTTTATAATTTTTCATTACCTTTTGAAATTTATTTGTTTAGTAAAAAAAAAGAAAAAAATGTAGTTTTATTCCTATTTTTCTTTTAGAAAATAATAAAATCAATAAGTTCCTGCAGTGATGGCTACCATTGTAACAGAGATGATAATTGGATGCCTATCTTCAAGGGGCTACGTTTGTAATTTGAATAGTATCGTTCGTTCTTTTTACAAAATAATCTCAAAATACGTAACTAATTAAGTCTTAAGATTAAGCATTCATCTTAATTGGGCAGTTAAATGCCAATTCAGAAATTTAAAAAATAAATTTCTTCCGTTTAATGAATGAACAAGAAGAAATTCTCCCTTTGAGAAATCTTTGAATAAACCAATTAAGTTTAAATATGTATTCACTAATTCCAGTGAAAAACTCAAAGAAGAAATGAAATAAAATATTTTTTAAATTAATTGATAAAGAAACTAATAATTTACATAGTAAGGACGGGAATTAAAAAATCTGGGGTGACTGGCGCACAGCACACAACTTTCTCATACCTTCGTTGATCGAAAGTTGTGTTCTGTGCTTGTCAAACACCAGATTTTTTGTGCCAACATGTATTTAGTTTCCAACAGTTCGGTTCATTCGATTTTCAAGATGTAAAATTTCTAAGTCTGGGAAAATATTTATATTTTGTTACCATGGCAACAATTTCTCCTATCTTTTCTATGGAGTACAAGAATAAAGTGGTCTTCAAAAGATTTCAATGGCAAAATGAGAATATAGATTTTAAAGAGAATTTAAAAAATTATTGAATTTTGAATTAAAAAAAAAAAAACTGAAAAAGTGCATCGGTAAAGTACTAGTAGTACTCTTTGGCCGATTTCAAAAGCTTCGTGTTACGTGCCAGGGGGATGCCTAACTTAAATATAAAATTTCAACCTCCTAGGTCTTTTCGTTCTTGAGATATTTTGTTCACAGACAGACAGATAGACACACACACACAGACACACAGGCAGGCCATGTTCCGAAAATTATTTTTTTGGATTCAGGGGACCTCAAAACGTGTATAACCGTCAAAATCTCAACATCGAATTTTTGACATGAATCCAATACTTTCTCTCTCAATATATATTAACATATATAGAGGTAAGAGAAAGTAAAATGTGAGTTCAAAATAGAAAAGAAATGAGTTCCCTTTTCTCTTAGGTTAAAGCATCATATGCAATTATAAATAAGTAACTTTTATGTATGCCAAGGGCCAAGCTCCCCTAAATTAGCGCTAAATTTAGAGGCACATCACATCCTCACTCACAAGGGAAAAATGCATCAATTTGAGCTGAGGACAACCCACCGCGTTCATTTGCCAGGGTGGTAATTACCCCACTGTTTCTAACTTGAAAGTGGATGTCAATTATTATTTTCTAAAGAAATACTATTTTATTATTTAAGAAATTAATTAGTTCTTTAAAGTAAACTCTTAATTAATGAACGCTCCTTTTATTAGAGCGAAAAATATTGTCACAGAGATCTCCGTTAAAGGCAAAGGCAATTTCAGAGTACGATGAACAAGTTTGCTAGAATGCTGGAAGCCATATTTCATTTTAACGAGATATCGCCCTTTGGAGATTTATCCATAATTGCATCTAAACTTTGAGTTCGAAAACAAGAAAAAGGTGAAAATTAGAAAATCTGACTGTTAGATTTTAAATGGCTTACTAGACAGTTTAGAATTCAGATATCCTAATTCTTTAAAGTTTGAACAATTTAAAATTTTCAAAATTTTTTCTAACAAATGTTATTAACGAAATTACTTTTTATAATTTCTTTCCTTCCTGTTCCTGTTAATAAATAATTAAATAATTTTAATGAAATAAATTCCAAAATAAATAAAGAGATATAAAATTTTTTACAGCCCTATTAAAAAAAACACCTTTCCGTTTTTCCCTAATAAAACTTAACCTAATAAAACACCATCCTGCTTTTCTTAATTTCAAAATAGAATTTTTATCGTTTAGTCAAAATAGTCATGTTTAGCTTATTTAATATGACAATAGGGAATGTTTTTTCCCCTGGGAAGGGTGATTGAATGTAGAAGTTAATTGGATGCATTACGATTTACGTTAATAAATAGAAGAGCTTTAACAAATTATAATGTAATTCAATAAAGCAGAACAAACAAATTATCAAATGCATTATTAATATAAGTAAAAATAAATTTATATTTTAAATAGGATATGAATAAAAAGAAATATCAAAACTTATTAAAAGATGCATCTATTTTAATAACATTGAAAAAAAAATTATGTAGCGATCAGTTTAGGTCAATTTTGCTTAAATAATGTAATTTTATTTCCATTACAATAGATAGATTGAAAGTCTCATTTATTATATAGGAAATCTAATAATCTGGCTAAAATAGAATTTTCGCATTTCAATTGATTTTCAAATAAGAAACTTATGATATTAATGACAAAAAGTAGATATTAAAATTTTATCATATTACATCATAAAATAAAAATCCCTTTTATTTACCAATTGAATATTTATGATAAAATACTGTACCTTTTCCATAAATGATATTTAGACAGAGCAGAAGAGTTTGATAATTTTTTTTTTTTTTTTTTAATTGGCCTTTTTGGCTACAGAGACCATTTAGAGGCTGAATTTATTTATATAATGGATCATATACATATAGAAGGAACCGGGGAATAATACCAGCATATAATGGACGCCTCTCAGATCAATTTAATTCGTAGATATTTCGTCCGGCATCACGCCTGTTCATATATAATAAAAATATTTTTTTAAAAACGTTCGCTCGTCGGCGTCAGTCCCCTACTTTTCTGAATTAAAAAAAAAAATATATATTTTTTAACATATTGATTGACACGGGCCCTCCAAAAAATCATCTTTTTGTACTGATGATGACCACGCGTGATGTCGGTCAAAATATCTACAAAATTGATGTGAGATATGCTGGTTTTATTCTCCGGTTCCTTCAATTTTTTTTTTTTTTTTATTAAGCTTCTTATGAAAAAGTAAAATTTACATGTATTTAAAATTAAGAAATATTTTTTGTTAAATTTTATGAAATGCTTCATTTACAACTTTATAATTCCATTGAAATTAAAGACGTGTATTTAAATTATTTTTAAGAATGGAAATTAATTTTAATAAAAAAAAAAAAACTGCGCAGATAAAAAGTGATCTTAAAATTGCTTAATCAATAATATAAATGACAGCTGGAGGAAAAAAAATTTTTACATAGAAAAAATGATTTTTGACAAAATGGACTGTTCTTCTGTATTGCCTCCTGAGGGGTGGTGACCCGTAAATTTGCGTCTTACTTATTGAAATAATTTTTAATTAACAAGAATTTAGAAGAGAAACAGTGATTAAAATTTATATTTCAAAAGAATCTAAATATTATAACGAACCATTCGGATGCATATAAATTTGATATTCCACAGACGATTTAATTAATTGCTCAAGCCAACTAACTTTCTTACCCCCTCCCAGTTAATTTGTGTTTTTGGGTTGTTTCGTAATGTTGTTAGCGATCAATATTATTCCGGTTGCAAATTGGAAGCTGTTACGAAGGAATGTTCTTCGTGCTTTCTGTAGCTCTCTCCTTTCTGTATTTCTGTCTCTCTCTGGGATCGATCCGCGAACCCTGCAAACGCCCTCCCCCAGGCGCCCTTTTGGGGCCCCAAATTCCAGCCAACCAGCCGTCGAGCATCTCTCAGCCTGCAGCAAGGTTTTACTTCAAAATGGATCTATCTGTTGCTGTCGGATCTCAAACACTTGCTTCTAGTGAGACAATGGCATGAGATAAATTTATAAAGAACCTTTCAGATAACAGATTCTCCTTTCATGTTTTATGAAACATAAGAAAAACGAAACACGAATCAGCAGTTATTACCACTAGTGAAGTTTTTAATTGTTTGACTAACAAACAATAATTTAAGAAAATTTTGATATAAGTAAATGTCCCTGGATTCTATTCAGTATATTATCATATTAAGTATCGTATATAGTATACATGTATATGGATGGCTCAGATGTCGAAAGAATTTTTTAAAAATTCGGGAATGACCAGATCGATGAAATTTGGTATACAGTTAACTTTTGTTGTCAACCGAAAGAAGTTCTTTATCTAATAAGTTTTTTTCAAAAATTTTAAAATTTATAATTTTTTGTCTTGTAAATGACTCCTCTATTTTTAAGTTTTCATTCTTTGACTTTCTTTTGAAAACTGAATAGATTTTCAAATAATCAAAAAAAAAAAAGACATTATTTCTGCTAATTTTGAAAACTTTGATCCTACAGGTGTTAATAAAAACATGTTTTTTAGTATTTGTTTAAAAACTGGACAAGAAATCAAAAATCTTAACCACGTCTACATTAAAAAAAAGTCTTTTGTTTGACTCAGGAGGTCTAAAATGTTGAAAATCTCGGAGTTATTTTTTTTTTAAGATTACCATATTTTCTCTTTGTAGCCTATACTTTGTTTATGATAAATTAAAATTCATGACAAAATTTAAAGGGATGTCTTTTCTACTACTTCGTTTTTACTTTATCTCATACGAAATATATAGACATGTAGAGAAAGTATTATAATTTTCAAAAAAATTCGACCTTGCGATTTTGAGAGAGGTCTATTCTAAAAGGATATTCAGAATTTCTCTCTCTGTGTGTGTGTCTGTGTGTTCGATAACTTAAAATGCAATTGATATAGATTGATGAAATTTTGTGTTCTTCTTATCCTAAAATTTTAGATATGAATCATCCTGGCAAGTTTTATTTTTTTCAAAAACAATAGTTTTTGAGGTTCTTTAAAAAATACGCGAAACTCGACGGTAGATCACTTTCAATTTTTAATTTTGTTTCATTTCTAATAGAAGAAGAAATTGATTTAATGTTACTGCATTGCAGATTATAAACAAAAACAATGTTAATTGCTCCTTTCATCAGTTTTTTTTTTTCTAACCATTTATAACAATTTTTTTTCACCATCTCGTCAGTCATTTTATCTTAACTAATTTCACCAACTTAGAAATTTGACATTGGAAAATTAATGGAAGAAAATCATAGAAAAAAAAAATCAAAAAGTTTATATGTTGTTTATTTCTTCGCATTTTTTTGATTGATCGCTGGCATTTTTCAATGAAAAATAGCGACACATTTTATATGACCGTTATTCCATCCTTAGAAAAGAGCTGCTTCAAACGAAACAAATCGCTCGATTTATTTATTGCCTATCCAAGTGGCTTTTCCCTTTTGTTCACCAAAACAGCTTGTTTGCCTATCTTTTCCGGGTCTCTGCTTTTAAAGTGGACTAATTAACAAGCCACCTTCTGCAAAGTCATGTTAGCTAATCTACATGTACTTACATTTGTTTGAATAAATTTAACCAAAAGCGGCCATTTTGACTCTATGTTATAGGCTTATATATTTATAAATATTTTAATTTTTTAATTAAAATATCATTTGTTAAGGCGGAACAGGAGCGAAGGTGTTACGCATGTTTTTCCCGATAAGATGGCGTAGTGTCATAAAAAGTATGCCCAAAAAATCAAGTAATTCAAAAATTTGCCAAGAGATGTCAGAATGGTAGCTAATAATAAGCTTATTTAATGCATTTGGTTGATTTTCATTGATTTTTTAACAATAAATACTTTATAAATGTTATTATATATTATGTATCTTTTATAAAAGCATAAAAATATATAAATATAGGCCAGATATGGGCTATTAGGGGATTGGCTGTTAGACTAGCCTGCCATCTATTGCAAGAATGCTGAACTAATTTGACATTTGATTTTTAAATAAATCATCTAAGCTTATTTTAAAATTTTCTTAATTAATATGTGATTAATAATAACAATAAATTCATTTTTAAATTTAAAAAAAAAATAAAGAATATTGGGAAAGATTGTTTTTTTGTATTTGCTTGATAACAAAAAAATTAATTACGATAATTTTTTAATATGTCATTAAAAAAATTATAGCTCGATGTCCCAATAATCTTTTATGGATTTAATTCATTTAACAGCATTGAAAAATTCCTTATAATAGTCTAGTTTTTTTTTAAAGTACGCTCGTCGCTCCTGAACCCCCTTAAGTTTTATTTAATCCTCATTCACTCTTTCCTCAATTTACTTTTCCCTACTGATTTATATATGATCATAAAAAAAATTAACCCTCAATAGCGGAATCAAACAAAAAATTTTCTGTTTTTGTGTCATTCTTTAGTATTGTATATTCCATGTTTCCAACTGGGGTGGAAGGGTTTCGTGTCTGACAAGTCAAAAATTAAAAAAATATTTTTTTATTTCATTTCAACTGGCTGTTTTGTCTATTTGAAAGTTTCTATTAAAATGTTGTGTTGATTTAAAATTTTTTCAGGCTTGACGGAGGGAGTGGGAGGCGAAGCGAGGTTTTCAAAGTGATATTGAAATGAAAATTGATTTCAATTATTTTATATAATGGTGGATTTTTTATATGAAATATTAAAAAAAAGTTTTTTTTTTTAACATTCACACATTTTTCTCATTCACACTCACATTCACACACTCATTCACACAGTCTTTTCGGCAACTTAAGCCATTTAAGACTTTAAACGATATCCGTTAATGATTATTATACATATTGGGGTCCAGGCATTTTTATTTAATTCATTTGGTATCCAAATGCCTTAAATAAAATTATCAGACTGCCTGGGTCCGAACCCGCGACGTTCGGTATAGAAGGTAGACACGCTACCAACTACTCCAAGCCCCGTGGGCAAAAAAAAGTTATAAGGAAAAAAAAAATAAAGCCATAAGTTCCCCACCCTATACTATAGATGAAATGATACGAGTAAATACAAGTACTTACTCGATACTTTTCTTTCGATACCAAGTAATTTTGGAATCGATACTTTGGATTCGAGTACCAAGTAAGTATCGGTCAAAAATACTCGTATCGATACTCAGTCCATGATTAAGTTAAGGCCAGAAGAACATTTACGTACATTTGATCTTATTTACAATAGAAATAAGTGGAATGGTTTGTACTGCTGATTTTTTAATTTTAATTAAAGGAGTGTTTAATATGGAAACATCTTGAAAAAAATTATTATTTTTGGGTAGTAGGTACCTCTCAAAACTGAATTTTTTTCTTAGTCGTAATTTTTTTCTCTTTTTTTCAAGAACGTGATGTTTAATGCCTGTGGAGATTTAATCAAGATCCGCAGGGACTTTGCAGCCAGGAGATTAAATAAAAAAAAATTTTTATTTAATTTCTATTCGCCGACTCTTTTTCGGTCGCTAATCACGTACCTTCATCAGGGCAGATATTGGTCAACTATACATGATCTTCTCGAGATTTTTTAATATCTATTGCAATTAAATATACAATTTCTTTTTACTTTGATATGTACAAAAAATATTATCATTGCTACTCGGAGTGCACTTGAGGTCGGATTGGCGACCGAAACGTCAGCAAATAGAAATTAAATAAAAAAGATTTTTATTTATCTCCTGGCTGCAAAGATCCTGCGAATCCTGATAATATCCGTACTTACTGCTGTTTTTGCTTATCTTTAATTGTATGAAAAATTGACTGATACGAGTAAGTATCGATACTTTTCAATCGATACAGAGTAGGTACTCGATACTTAGTGACCGATACCTGTATCGGTAAAAGTATCGATACCTCAGAGGTATCGTTTCATCCTTACCTATACTATAGATATTCTATTAATAAAGCTTACATTTCGTTGTATCCTTTTTAATTGTCAATCTGAGAGCTAGATAAACAAGTAGAAATTGGTTTTTAGTAAACAAAATGATAACAATGTTTAATGAATTAGTAAGGTTTTACATTTCAAAGAGATATAATGTGCATACAAAGTAGAAAAGTGAATTATTTGTTATTGTTATTATTATTATTATTTCTTTATTGTTCCTATGTGAGATAAAGTTAGAATTTTATGATCAATTTCTGAGCCAAACAAACATCCAATTATTTTCAATTGACTGAAGATGAGAAAATAAAATTCCACTGAAAAGTAAGTCTCTATGAAAATATACAAACATTTATTTTGGACACCATGCCATATATTTTTTTTTTTTTGCTTGAAGAGGAAAAAAATTTATCTATTCTTTCTTAATTGGCTGCTTGTTGAAATTCATATCGATTTTATCCGTTCTGGATTGATTTTTGTTTAAAATGTAGTTTGTATTAATTTGTTCTAGAGATCAAAGACCGGAAATTAAAAGGAAAGGAATTTCCTTAAAATTTCATTAAAATAATTCTATTTTGCAAAATTCCATTGTAATAGGGAACTTGCGTTCGCCTGTAAGTGGATCACTGTGAGAAGCTCTTTTTTGTTGTAAAAACGAATTGTAACCAATCATATCACGTACTTACATGTATATAGTTTTTCCTCAGTGGTTTGCACATCCAAAACATTCTCTCTAATTGAGAATGCCAACTTGTCATATTATAAATTTATCATTTAAAAACGCTCCACATATGTATAATTTGATGAATTGCGTAGGCAATTCGAAGTATTCGTAAAATATATGTTATTTTAATGTGGAAAGCAACCGCTGCACATAGGGGTATTTGACGTAAAAACCCGATCAAAATAGAAAAACTCAAAGTTTACCTAATGCTACCCAAAATGGATGTTTCTTCATCTACTATAACCGGCTTATTGGAATCCAGCTTCCCTCCGACCCTTCTGGTTCGGCTATCTGGTCACAATGTCAGTCGGAAGTCAGTCATTAGTTTTAACCGCTATGCCCTGTGGTTCGCGCTTCATTTTCGTTACTCAGTTTTTTGTGCAAAATGTCTTCATGCAGGTCCGGCGAAAAAGAACGACTTGAATGTGGAAATTGAAGGTAATCTATATTACAGTATATTTGATTAAGTTTGAACGTAATTATCACTGTTTTTTATAAATATCAAAAGTCGCTTTTTTTTGAACATTTTTTAAAGAAAATTTCAGACAAATTAGTGTTTTGTTTATGTGTCGTGGCTTGTCGCCTCAAACTTTTATATGGGCATAAAGTTCAGTCTTTTTAGGATGTAGAAACAAGAAAAACATTTCACCCCGACTCACCCCATATTTTTTTATTAGACTTTAAAGTGAACGAGGGAACAGAAATTCATTAAATCGATTTAGTATAATTTTAGTTTTCTTTAGTTATAGATCCTTTGGGAAGAGTTAAAAAATTACCAGAATGGAGTTCTATGATATTTTGAAAGAGTTCAAAGGAAAAAAAAAATAGAAGAAAAAAATGAATTTGATGGAAGAAAGACTGATTCAACTAACTTCATGTCCTCCCGAAGAACGGAGTCCCTCGTTCACGTAAAAATACTATAAGAAAATATAGGGTGAGATGGGGGGATATATTTTTCTTGTTTCTACATCCTAAAGGACTAAACTTTATGCCCAGATAAAAAGTTTGAGGCGACAAGCCGCGACACATAAACAAAAACACTAATTTGTCTTATATTTTCTTAAAAAAAACGTACAAAAAAGCGGTTTTTGATATTGATAAAAAACAGTGATAATTACGTTTAAACTGAATCAAATATACTGTAATATAGAGAGCATACCTTCAATTTCCACATTCAAGTCGTTTTTTTTCTGTTGACCACCACATGAAGACATTTTGCACAAAAAACTGACTAACGAAAATGAGAGCGCCTAGAACCAAGACAAGCAGTTGAAACAATGACTGGTTTCCGAGGGATGTTATGACCAGGTAGCCGAACCGGAAGGGTTGGGGGGGTGTAAAGGAGGTAATAACCCCTCCACGAGATTTAAAAAAAAAATACTTTTTTTCGAAAAAAATTTTATTTTTAATGTAAAATTTTATTTGTACGCGTATTTATATTTTTATATAAGGAAAATAATAAATAATTGGCCAGAATGCGCCTTTAAATTTTCCGAAATTAAGAAAAATTGTGTTGTGCGACCAGTCACACCAGGTTACCCCCCCCTCCCGGAGAAACACCTCTGGATCCGTCCTTGATTCCAATAAACCGATTATAGTATATAAAGAAGCATCCATTTTGAGTTTTTCTATTTTGATCGGGGTTTTTACTTCAAATACTCCTATGTGCGCTGGTGTATTTTTCCTCAAAAAAAACCTAATTATTAATTAATTTTTTGGGGGTCCAGGCATTCTTATTCAAGCCATTTGTCATCCAAAGGGCCTAAACAAAAGTATCGGACAACAATCGACAGTTTTTTTTTTTAGATGGCTACGGCCAGAGGCTTGAGGTATGTGTCCGCGTGAACGTAAGCATCTCAGGAATCCCGGGAGGAATTTCAAATAATAATCTTGTTTTTTCTCTTTTTTTTGTTCCAGGATCTCCAATCAATCGACTTCCCATAATGGCCAAGTCTGTACTTGATCTCTATGAATTATACAATCTTGTGATTGCCCGGGGTGGCCCCTAGTTGATGTCATTAATAAGAAACTCTGGCAGGAAATCATCAAAGGATTGCATCTTCCGAGCAGCATCACGTCGGCTGCCTTCACTTTGCGGACACAGTGAGTAAAACAAAACAATTCTTATCACCTTGAAAATTGCTCAATTTAACGAATATTATCAAAATATTTACATAAAATCCATTGCGATCCCTATTAAAAGGTCTGT